>JANAVB010009650.1:0-63673 GCA_029216955.1 Iris pallida
CGTTCCCACTCTCGTGCCCTTACGCTAGGGTGCGGTCGTGACACATTTCTAGTGGTGGCCCATGCAGGTCGAGTTTATGTAGTGGTATTCGAACTAGAGTATCACTACAGCCTGCAGTAGGATTAGGATATATTTTGAAGGTACTCAATCACATTAGAAAAAACTCTTAATCAGATTCCTGTTACCTAAAATTGTTGTATTATTGTCTTTCCTTGAAAATGAACCGTCCTCCCTTGATGTTGTCGCTTCATTCTCAGTGATTTCCCTCTCGTTTGATATGTCTTCAGGATGTTATGGAGACACGATCTCATCATCTCGATAGGGAAGACACACTGAGGGGTCTGCCACTTCTCGTCATGATCAGCAGGACCTCGAGACTGCAGTTCCTGTTATACCAGCTCAGGTCGGGATATCCAGTCTTTGGGAGTGTACCTCTTTCTACTTTGAGACTTTCCCCAGTTATCCCGGACATTCTTCAGCAACAGCAGCCGTCAGGATCAGAGGACGTGGCGCGGTTGTTCTTCTTCTTCCAGCAGATAGTGGAGACTCAGTGACAACAGTTGCTCAAGAGGGGACATGACATTCATGGAGTCAGCAGCAGTGGAGGTCGGGCCAAGAGGCCTCACGTACAGATTCAGCATCAGTAATAGCAGAGGTCTGTTCAGCAGCACCTTCAGGGTCAGGGATGTACATATTTTCACCAGGCATCCAGGCAGCAGCAGGATGCTAGGTGCAACTTCTGCAATAAGGCAGGCCATGGGTGGAACGACTACATGATGAGGCTTGGCAGGTGTGTACTTTGTGGTTCAGCGGAGCATCAATGTAAGGAGTGTCCCAAGAGCCAGACACCATTGACTCAGACAACAACAGGAGCTAGGGCTCCGACAGAGAGTCGAAGGGACCACCGTTACAGACGCAACAGACCCCTAGACAGCAGCATGTTATCAGTTGCCCTTTCTGTAAGAAACCAGGGCACGATTGGAGTAAATAACGAATGAGGTTAGGCAAGTGCCTACTTTGCGGAGCATCATATCACCAGTTAAGAGAGTGTCCCAAGTTTCCTGGACGGACAGCTCAGGGAGCAGGAACGAGGGCTCCAGTGAGCCAGCAGAAGGGACTATCCTTACAGACTCAGCAGCAGATATTCGCGCAGCATCAGGCTGGAAGAGGCCAGCAGGGGCGAGCTTACGCTATGGCAGCTGAGGGTGTACAGGAAGTAGGAGAGCTTATCACAGGTTCTGCTCATCTCAATTCCGTTCCTTTCTTGCCATATTTTAACCATCTCGAAATTCAGTTCCAACAGATCTTGCTTATCATTCTTGTTCGTAGATGAATCTGATTCTTGGTATTCATTGTTGATTTAATTTTCTGCCAAGATAAATTATATGGGCTAGGTCATCTCAGTTATGGAATCTAGTCTTCTACAGTCACATTAGCCAGCATGGCAAGGACCTACAGTCTGATTTTGGATATATTTCTCGGGTGTGGAAATTTAATATTTTCGCAACCAAGCTAGCGGCAGAGCAAAAATTTTAAATACTATTATTCTAGAAGTATGTACATTAGTTTGGACTCTTTGGTTATCATATCCCTGCTTACTAGTATGACGAGGATTCAGAGTACCATGATTTTGGATGAACGCATATGATTATCAGATTTCATCTTAAAAGTTTTTGAACATATGGTCTCTACTTTTTGTTTCAGTCTTTCAAAAAAAAATTGTTGTTTGTTTTGTTTTGCTTTTTCATCATTTAACTTAGGAGTAGGAGTAGCTCTAACTGTTAGTATAATCCTTTGTATAACTTCCTTGTTATGAATTTCTCTTAATGAAATAATGATTGTGATAGGTCTTTTGACTTAGAAGTGATAGTGTAGCTCTGACCCTAGAATGGTAACCCTTACAGCCCTGTTTGATTCATTGTTTTCCTTATCTTCCCAGCCTGGCACCCATGACCACAGACTGTCCCACTTACCTTGTCCCTTGTACTGTTTTGGCAAAACAACTTTCGGTCCAATTTAGGCCATTTGACCATTCCCACTTTAATTATGATTATTTCATATACATTACCGTGACTTTTAGTTTAGGAGCACAAGACTAGTTGTTTTCTCCAAACCAACTTCCCCTGCATGACCTATACATGACCCCCTACACTCATGACCTTCGTATTCCACTCAGACACAGTATTTTGTGCTCCGTTTGCTTCATACGACTTTCCCGACACAAGGCCCCATATTGATTCACCCCATGGAGTCACTTCTATTTTCGACTCGAATTGGGAACACCTTTTTGACCCAACCTGTCGACCCAAATTCTGGATATGACTTATTTTAAGCCTACTGCCCATATTGGACTTGCTGACCCAGGATGCTGCTAGGTAGAAGCTTTGACCTTGATTGTTAGGGGTTGACCTACAGGATTACGACCTTCTAAATTTCGAGGACAAAATTTCTCTAAGGAGGGTAGACTTATAACACCAAGTTTTCTAAATGAGGATAATTTTGAAATTTTATAATTTTAATCTTTTAATAATGTTATTTAAATCATGATATAATTTTTGGTGATTTTAAATTATTTTAAAAACTATTTTATTGGTAATTTGTGATTTTGGAGTTTTGCCAGTGAAACCCTAGAGACTACTTGACCAAGAGCTTAACCATGAGACTAGGATATTTTATTTATCATTTTTGGCCTAGGGGTATTTTGGTCATTTTGGTTTCTTGGAATTATTTGTAAATTGTTTGTGTGATGATTGTTATTTTTGACTTTTGCTAGTTGAGACTTTGGAGACTAACCTAGGTGTTAACTTTGACTATGGTGACTTGTTTAGAATGGTGGGACCCTAGTCTAACTTAAGTCGACCCAAGTTGACTTATTTTGAAACAAGTTTCATAGAGAGATTAAGTGTTTTAGGTGCATGGGTTTTTGACTTATGGATTGACCCATTTAGCATGGAACTTAGCCCAAAGCCCATTAGTCATCAACCCTAACCCTAATTCTTCCATTCTTGGCCGGCCCCCTAGGGATTCCCCCTCTATTTTATGTCTCTTATTCCTTCCTTGCCTCTTTTTACTCCACATGCATTTTGGCAAGAGCAAGATTTGTCCATCCTTCAATCCTTCCTATTTTATTCATTTCTTTTCTTTTTTAACCCTAGTCTTTTGTAATAGGATCTAAACCATGTCTATTTTCTGTTCATGATGTGAATCTCAACTTTTGAACAATTTGGGGCTTTTGTGTTGCAAGAAGGATTCTCATTTTTTGGGCTTTTTCTTGAGTTTGACACTCAATAGGTAAACTATCCAAACCACTTCATTTTCTTGATTTCTTTGCATGGTTGCATAGATCTAGGAGTCCCCTAGCTGTAGGTGAAATTTGGTAGGATTTTGTGTCATTTTTGAGTCCGTATCGGACACGTATCAGTGTATGTACCTAGGTGTTTGATAAAATCACAGTAAATAATTTCATGATATTTTCGAAATGTATTTGAATGATATTATAGCGCTATATGTGTAGATCACAACCCATTTGTCTGAGTTGATATTTGTGTCGTTTTGTGTCAAAAATTGATACGGACACACAGTACGAGATAGTGTCTCGAGTGTCCTGCTGCCACGCGTGTCGTGCTCACTTCACAGTCCAGTGGACCCACCAAACTTGGTATGGAGGTCGGGGCAGTGACTGACAAGTCACTCGCCCAGTTTCATGACTCCTCTTGTCGTGTCGGACACGGAATTCGTGGTGCACTGGTTTTGAACTACACTGTTACGCACGGGATTTTTCCTCTGATACGCTTTTGTAACTCAGACATGACACCACTTAGACACGAATCAGGATGCCTAACACGAAGATCTATACTAGACCTAACCCTAGACACGAGCACGACATGTCAGGTTCGTATGTCATGTGTACGAGCCCGTGACACACTCGCACGAGACTTTGCAGTACAAGTTTGTGTCTGCGTTCGTGTGACTCATTTGGATACGTTTGTGTCCAGTTTGTGGACACCATATCACTGGTATGACATGTACACATGTGCACGATTTATTACCAACCCTTTAGTTTGGATTTTCATGTGTTTCGAATTGTATTTGATGTTTGTTGCAATTTGATTTCGAATTTGGGATTTTTTCCTAAGTTCTGATACTTACTGATTCTTCAATGTTTCCTGATTTTAAAATGGAATTAATTTATTAAATAATGTTAATTCATGATGTTTAAACATGTGTAAAATCTGAGAATTAGGTAGTCTTATCTAGGAATCATTGTGATTCATGTGTAGCTTGGTAATTAAGGTTTTCGAAATATAATTGAGTGAAGTTTAAAACCTGTGAACACATCGCATTGTATACACACACATTTCACACACACCCTACTGCTGTCTACACACATATATATCACTCTGACCTGCTACACAGAAATCTGGGAACACACACACACCCTATGCACTTCTACACACACATTTACACACTCTCCCATCTATGTTTACACACACCCACATAATCCCTAAAACCTGGAAACCTAATACACACACCCATATTCACTAAACCTGAAACAAAATTACACCACACACACACACACTGAACATACACACACCCCCATCCTCTGCTCTGTACACCAGACCCACTCCACACCCTATGCTCACACACACACCCTCTCACTATCACCCTACTGTCACAGCCCCCTTGCATAACATTCACATCCCCCTAACTAATTCCTCACTCTACATGCTACTGTCCTCTTTTATAGGAATTTATGATACTATGAATGCATATATATTTATGTATATATGTAATATATAATGTATGCATGAATGTATGTGAATGAATGCAATGTAAATTTGCATGTATGTTAATGTAATATACATATGTAATGTATATAAATATGTAATGTAATCATGTAACCAATGTATGCATATTTGTAATCTAATGTATTGGTATATAGGCAATGTAGGCATGTGTCAATGTAATGTAATATAAACATGAAAATATTAATGCAACATAGTGCTAACATGAATATAGTATGAATGCAAGTATGATGAATATGCAAGTATGTTTTCCTTCCCCTCTATGCAATGTATAAAGGCATGTATGAATGAATGTATAGATGTATAGTATGGATGCATGAGTGTATGCAATGCAATATAGTATGTATATATATGCCTTGGTGTGGTTCACATTGCTTTGCTTTGGTAGTGTCTAGCCTTAATTGCATATTATAGGCTTGGTTAGGCCGAGTGAGACTTGTTGGACTAGGATTGGACCTAGCTTGGCCTAGTTGACCTAGTTGACCTAGTTTGACAAGTGTAGTTGACCAGAGTTGACCAAGAGTTGACTATGGCCTAGATCGACCTAGAATCATGTAGAATGTATTGTAATCTTTAGTATTATTATTCTGGACATGTTGTGACCTGTGTTGCTCTGTTTAGGACTTATTTACTCTGTCTAGACATATATATTCATTGGATACTCAGGATACCAGGCGAGTACATTCTTTGACCGTTTCATACTTGATAGGATTTACATTTACGTTGTAGATTTGTTTACTTGATATTGTCACGTTGTTAACACAGATTGGTACTATATTGATCCCTTCATGAGATGTTATCCCCCTCGGGAGCATCGGATACATCTGTCATGTGCGTTTCACTTTTATCATGTATTCCTGTGCTTTCACTATTCATGTGCACTCTTGTGATTCATGTACTCTCATGTTCACAGAGCCTCCATGTTACATTCATGTGCACCCTTTTATGGGCCTTCATGTGATATCATGTGCAATAACATAACCTGTCTGGATCCTTGTGTATTGATTGGGGTACGAGGGAGTATAAATGGTCATGTGAACAATTCTAAAGTAGTGTAGTCATGTGCAAACTTTCATGTTTATTATCAAGCCGTTCACATGTCTATCTTGTACTCTACATCACTAGTCACTGTTAGCTCTTTATTTATAGTAGATATTTCTTTACAGTCATCTCTTTTACTTCATATATTTTCCAGCGTTTTATGTATCTTACTCTATAGCATATTTACATATCCTGTCATATTATGAACTGTGTGAGATGTATTGTGCTCACTCCCGTCCTGACCGGACTTGTTGAAAATATTACAGAGGACGAGGATGAGGCGTATTGTACCACCTACTACAGGGCAGCATTAGAGGACACCTGTGACTTGGACCTCCAGCAGGATCCATTACCTGCTGACGACACTCCCATAGTTTAGTTATCTTATTTCAGTTGTATCTCATATGGGTATTTGTATTAGAGATTTTGTGATGATGTGTGTTTGTGGAGTTGTTAGATGTTTATCTTAGACACTTTGGATTCTCTCTTTTATCGTATTTCATCTGTGGTTCTGTTGATATTCTTATCTATCTTATCGTACATCTTCCTTAGCTGTGATTGAGAATTATACTTATAATATTCCTCCATTCGGAGAGTATGACAGTGCAATGTACCTTAAACTGTTAGATGCACGTGACCTAGGACAGAGTTCTACCTCCGACACTGCGACGTAGGCTGGACGTACCCACTTCTCGTGCCCTTACACTAGGGTGCGGGTCGTGACACAGCATAGGGTTTGTGCATAACTTGTAAGATAACTGAACAATCGAGCATGTGAGAACTATATATAATGACAACGATAAGATGACTTAGGAACTATCCTGGAAGCCAAGTTACAATCCTTAAACCAAACAAGGACCAGGGTTGTAACCCTTCTCCTGAACAGAACTTAGTCTCTGATCATTGTATAGCATAAAGATCATGTATAGAATGTGAGTACTGAATAGGACGACAAATGATAAGATGACATGGAAACTATTCTAGAAGCCAAGTTACAACCCTTAAACCAAACAAGGACCGGAGTTGTAACCCTTCTCATGAACAGAACTTAGCCTCCGATCATTTATCGACAAAGTAAAGCATAAACCATAGTGTACTGAAATAAACATACGAACACTGCCTAGACAAAACTAGACTGGACTGGACTGGACTGACTCCATCCATCAATCACGGCCAAGCAATGAGTACGGCTTGATACTTTAACTAACTAGGTTATCACAAGCCTAGTTACTAAAAAGACGCAATGAAATTTCCAAGTCTAGTTACCTGCCAACTGCTACCTGAGTGACCCCAGCAAAAGAAAAACAAGTATAGCAGACACACTGCAGTAAGATACATGTGTCCTAAGGAGGTGCCCCACTCGACGGTGGGCTAGAAATGTGCTCATCATGACAGATAGCTCCAAATCCCATGTATATATATATATATATTATATATATATATATATATATATATATATATATATATATATATTATATATATATATAAGGCCGGGATCAAAGGGACAACAGGTAATTGGAAAAGTCTCTTCATGAACTACTTGATCAATCTAGTCATTAATCCTAGCCAGATTCAGTATGAATCCCTGACCGTGGTCATCATGAATCCATGCCTTAGACATGGTGCAATACAGAACATGTAGCTTGTATAAGTTAACACACTCAAGAGAAACACCCACGGTGTCCAAATCATTCATTACTTGTAAGCCAATAAAGCCGTCGCAACAGCATTTATGGTTCATGTCATGTCATATTACTTGTTATGTTACTTGTCTGGAGTGCACCACGACGGGTCACTATCTTGTTAAGAGTACTTGTTAGGCGTGCGCCACGATGGGCCATAATCATGTTAAGCAAAAGAAAGAAGACATAAATCATGAGTACCCCACCACGGGTCACTATCATGTTAAGCAAAAGAAGAAAGACATAAATCATGATTGCCCCACCACGGGTCACTATCATGTTAAGCAATCATAGACGTAAGAAATCTTGTAGATAGATCTTGATAAAAGGTGCATCATAACATATGAGAAGGAATAAATGAAATAACTACTTGGCCTAAAACACCAATTGAATCTGTGCTAGTGTTAAGGGTATGAGAGGGGTACAATCATTCTCTAACTGTACAATATTATCAAATCATGTTAAGAAATTCATTTATTAATGAAATATCAAGCTATTAAGTAGGGTCGTCGCAATTTAGGCTAAGATAGAAAATATGCAATACAATCATAAGCTCCATATCAAGAATGAAAGAAACTTGCATAAAATAGTTGGTAACATATTCTTGAAGCCAAGGAAAAGATCTACAACTTTCATGTTGGGATTTGGGAGAAATTCTGGCCACAAATCAGCCAAATAGGACATAAAACAGCCAAAAACAGCCAAAATATGCACTATGCGGCCAAGGGTGGATGGGTGCCCATCTTCCCATGCGGCCAGAGTGGATAGGTACACATCTTCTTATGCGGCAAGAGTCGATGGGTGCCATGCGGCAAGAGTCGATGGGGTTCCATGCAGCAAGAATCGATAGGGTGCCATGCGGCAAGAGTCGATGGGTGCCCATGCGGCAAGAGTCGATGGGGGTGCCATACAGCAATAATCGATGGGGTGCCATGCGGCAAGAGTCGATGGGTGCCCATCTTCTCATGCGGCCAGAGTCGATGGGTGCCCATGCGGCAAGAGTCGATGGGGTGCCATGCGGCAAGGATCGATGGGGTGCCATGCGACAAGGATCGATGGGGTGCCATGCGGCAAGAGTCGATGGGCGCCCATCTTCTCATGTGGCCAGAGTCGATGGGTGCCCATGTGGCAAGAGTTGATGTGGTGCCATGCGGCAAGAATTGATGGGGTGCCATGAGGCAAGAGTCGATGGGTGCCCATCTTCTCATACAAAATCCGAGAAGATGGGCATGTAACCCATAGCTTCCAAGCTCCATAAAACCTTCCCTGTAAGTCCAAATTTGGACTTCCATAGGTCAAAATAGGGTAGAACAAACTTCTCTACAACATAGAACAACTAGATTTTGAAAACAAGTAAGTTTGATAGATCAAATCCAAGAAAAACAAAAAATGTTATAAACTTAGATCTACAAAAATCTACCCATGAAAGTCAAAAACTTCAAGTTCTAAAGAGGCTTATAATCATGTAAGAAAGAGTTAAGAACAAACAAAATAACATGTGTCCAACATTGGCAAGATGTACTTGCCTAGGGTTAGAGGAAGAAGATGAAGAGAATGAGAATGAAAATAATGGAGGAGAGAGAGGGAGGAGTTGGGTTTTATACAAACCTTCTCATCTCAAACCTACCTAAACCAAACCAAGCCCAATACCAAGTTGAACCGAACCAAATTAAACCATGTTAAGTTTAATCTATACTTTGGAAAAAAATTTAAAATATTCAAAAACCAAGAAATACGAAATACGGCTCAAAATATGTGCCCGTACATAAATACTGATACAGTGAGACAAGTCTCACAACTCTCCCATCCTTAGAAAAATTCCATCCTCGAAATTTCCTAAAGTCAGTCGAGTAGGATAACTAAAACAAAAGCTCAAGAAAACACAATCATCTCTATAAAATGTAGCTTGGCATATAAGTAAATAGTGACAACTGTAATGTAAATAAATGCATAAGCAATAACACAATCACAATCAAGAAGGACTGGAGGCATATGAATAAATATGTCTCCCGAGACAGTTGAGTCGGGACCAACGTCCTCGCTGGCCTACGCTGACTCCAAAAATAGATAATGGTCAAGTCCCAAGGTAAGTCGGTACCAATGACTTAGTCCAAGACATGACTCTACCCCGAATGTATCATCATAGTCAATACAAATAAAGTTATCACATGCCTCGACTACGAAGACAGAAGAGTTGGGGACGAGAAACTCACCTTCACTAACCTAATAAGTCAAGCCGACTATTGTACTCCATACGTGGATAGAATACAAGGTCGCCTGCAAGAACCTAAGATATATCGCCATTACTTGGCCTGCCACTGAAACACAAATCCTAAGAGAAGAACTGATGGAAGAACATGAAGATAGTACCTGAAACTCCTAAGGTATTACTCTCGTGCTGATACTAGGGCTGCTCATGGTACTGTGCATGCAACTGTGCTTCGATCTGTCTGATCCTCTGAGCTCGCGATGGTGGTGAGTACTGTGCCAATGGTTGAACATCTACTATTAGCCCTAGCTGATCGTCCACTACTAGAGACGATGACGGGGGTGACTGAAAGGATGGCATGGGTATATCTGGTGTAGATGGTCTTCCTTGGGATGTTGGATATGGACAATTGCTAACTAAATGGTCCTCTGCTCCACAGCGGAAGCATCGCCTATTGGCAGTCCAACAAACTGATCTAGAATGCCCTAACTTCTCACAATAGGTACATCCTCCTTATTCTGGTCGATACTGCAGCTGGTTTCTCTTCCTCTGAGCTTGCTGCTGCTGAGCCAGTGCTGGTGCCTGCTGGTTGGAAGGAGGAAAGGATGACGATCCAGCTGACTCCACCAGGGACAAACTCCTACCAGGTGGTCTGGTGATCCGCACGCTAAACATAGATGGTTAGCCCTCCGATAGGTAAGATGAGTGTGCCCTTCCCTTCCACAGAAGGGACATACGACCGGTAAATCCTGGCTTTGATATGGATGTTGGTCTGCTGGTACTGGTGATGGACGTCGGAGTAAAAAGCCTGATACATGCGAATGGTTCCTTTTACGACCTTCAGTTCTAGATGTGGTCCTCATAGTTCCATGCTCTTGCTCTGTACTGCACTGACAGTAGGTCGGGCTCGATATACTGACTGGCTGTGCGACTGATACTGTCTGGCTCCATTCTGTACTTCCTCTGGCAGCAAGTTCGTGTCTTGAAATTCTTCGGGTATTCCTTGCCCACTACGGTCTACCAACATCTGGATACTCTACTGGAGAGCGATATCTCGTCGTTGCTGTGACTCCATCATTCTTTGATAATTTCTATGAGTGCAGGTATATTGGGCTGACCTGGTACTACCTCTGCTCAGACTGCTGATTGTACGGGTTGAGCTGGATGATCGAGATGGACTGGCATCTTTGCCCTCGAGTTAACTCTCGACTCTTCGGCTGAATACTGAGACTGATCCTCCTAAATAGCCTAACAGAAGATTGCTGACCTACCATAGGCAGAACCCAAACAAGATAATCGAAAGAATTAGGAACAGTGCCCCTGAAAATTGAAGGACAGAAGGATAAATCGAAGGAAGAGGAAAGGTCAACGATCAAGGCAGATATCAGATCAAATGATCAGAGATAGAGAATAACATGAAGGAAATCAATAAAGGGTAATCATGATTGAGATAAATAAACATCAGTAACCCACACATATCTGAAAAATTAGACCTGCATGGGCTACCACTAAAACCGTGTCACGCCCCATAACCAGAATACTGGCAAGTTGGAATGGACATGGCCAGCTACGCAATACCAAAGTACACCAGTACTCTGAAATCACGTATAAGCTGTCAAGACATGGGGGTTACTTCTACAAGCCAACAGTCGATCCTAGGTTAAAATAATCCTAGGTATCTTAATCATAGACAATTATACAAGGTACAAGAAGTATGATCATCAGACATACAATAGTAAAGTGTCCCAAACCATATATATACATGGGATCATGAAGCTAGTAATACAAAATAGAGAAACTAGCAAGAGTATTAGTCATACATGACAACTCTAGCTGCAGTCTAGAATATGCACATCATGTTTATGCCCACAGGCTAAATATCAAGGACCAAAACACAAGCTAAACATGTGCTCGGAGGCTAACGCCACAAAAGAATAATGTACATAACCAGTGGGAGAATAAAATTAGAAACCCACTTGGGTACTCTGGCACTTTGGATGGTCACAGTCGAGTAGATGGTACAGAAGATCCTTTGGGCTTCTCCATCAGATCTGGCCAAACAAAACCAGTGGGGTCAGACCCCCAATAGCAAGTACCATAAAGGAAGCCAAACTTATGAACTAAAACCAGCAATAACTAACATAACAATGGTTAGAGATATAATTAAGTAAGTACAGATCGGGACTCGTGCACTACCAATGCACTTATCTCGAACATAGAAGACGATAAGTAAAGTATCCTGGAGCGTGAAGTAATTAACATGTGACATAATGTAAGTGTACATATGTTAAGTAAATAGAAGCTTGAGATTTTATAAAATAAACTGAACATGGGAGCTTGTGAAACAGTCGGGTCATGAGAGCATGGCGACCCAATATAGGGTTTGTGCATAACTTATAAGATAACTGAACTATCGAGCATGTGAGAACTATATATAATGACAACGATAAGATAACTTAGGAAATATCCCGGAAGGCAAGTTACAACCCTTAAACCAAACAAGGATCGGGGTTGTAACCCTTCTCCTGAACAGAACTTAGTCTCTGATCATTGTATAGCATAAAGATCAGGTATAGAACGTGAGTACTGAATAGGACGACAAATGATAAGATAACTTGGGAACTATTCTGGAAGCCAAGTTACAACCCTTAAACCAAACAAGGATCGGGTTTTAATCCTTCTCCTGAATAGAACTTAGCCTCCGATCATTTATCGACAAAGTAAAGCATAAACCATAGTGTACTGAAATAAACATACGAACACTGCCTAGACAAAACTAGACTAGACTGGACTGACTCCATCCATCAATCACGGCCAAGAAATGAGTACGGCTTGATACTTTAACTAACTAGGGTTATCACAAGCCTAGTTACTAACAATATGCAATGAGATTTCCAAGTCCTGTTACCTGCCTGTTGCTACCTGAGTGACCCCAGCAAAAAAAAACAAGTATAGCAGACACACTACAGTAAGATACATGTGTCCTAAGGAGGTGCCCCACTCGACGGTGGACTGGAAATGTGCTCATCATGACAGATAGCTCCAAATCCCATGTATATATATAAGGCCGGGATCAAAGGGGCAACAGGTAACTGGAAAAGTCTCTTCATGAACTACTTGATCAATCTAGTCATTAATCCTAGCCAGATTCAGTATGAATCCCTGACCGTGGTCATCAGGAATCCAAGCCTTAGACATAGTGCAATACAGAACATGTAGCTTGTATAAGTTAACACACTCAAGAGAAACACCCACGGTGTCCAAATCATTCATTACTTGTAAGCTAATAAAGCCGTCGCAACAGCATTCATGGTTCATGTCATGTCATATTACTTGTTATGTTACTTGTCTGGAGTACACCACGACGGATCACTATCATGTTAAGAGTACTTTTTAGGGGTGCACCACGATGGGCCACAATCATGTTAAGCAAAATAAAGAAGACATAAATCATGAGTGCCCCACCACGGGTCACTATCATGTTAAGCAAAAGAAGGAAGACATAAATCACGAGTGCCCCACCACGTATCACTATCATGTTAAGAAATCTTGTAGATAGATCTTGATAAAAGGTGCATCATAACATATGAGAAGGAATAAATGAAATAACTACTTGGCCTAAAACACCAATTGAATCTGTGCTAGTATTAAAGGTATGAGAGGGGTACAATCATTCTCTAATTGTACAATATTATCAAATCATGTTAAGAAATTCATTTATTAAAGAAATATCAAGCTATTAAGTAGGGTCGTCGCAATTTAGGCCAAGATAGAAAACATGCAATTGAATCATAAGCTCCATATCAAGAATGAAAGAAACTTGCATAAAATAGTTGGTAACATATTCTTAAAGCCAAGAAAAAGATCTACAACTTTCATGTTGGGATTTGGGAGAAATTCTAGCCATAAATCAGCCAAATAGGGCATAAAACAGCCAAAAATAGCCAAAATATACACTATGCGGCCAAGGGTGGATGGGTGTCCATCTTCTCATACGGCCAGAGTGGATAGGTACACATCTTCTTATACGGCCAGAGTCGATGGGTGCCATGCAGCAAGAGTCGATGGGGTTCCATGCAGCAAGAATCGATGGGGTGCCATGCGGCAAGAGTCGATGGGTGCCCATCTTCTCATGCGGCCAGAGTCGATGGGTGCCCATGCGACAAGAGTCGATGGGGTGCCATGCTGTAATAATCGATGGGGTGCCATACGACAAGAGTCGATGGGTGCTCATCTTCTCATGCGGCCAGAGTCGATGGGTGCCCATGCGGCAAGAGTCGATGGAGTGCCATGCGGCAAGAATCGATGGGGTGCCATGCGGCAAGAATCGATGGGGTGCCATGCGGCAAGTCGATGGGTGCCTATCTTCTCATGTGGCCAGAGTCGATGGACGCCCATGCGGCAATAGTCGATGTGGTGCCATGCGGCAAGAATCGATGGGGTGTCATGCGACAAGAGTCGATGAGTGCCCATCTTCTCATACAAAATCCGAGAAGATGGCCGTGGAACCAATAGCTTCTAAGCTCCATAAAACCTTCACTGTAAGTCCAAATTTAGACTTCCATAGGTCAAAATGGGGTAGAACGAAATTCTCTACAACATAAAACAACTAGATTTCGAAAACAAGTAAGTTTGATAGATCAAATCCAAGAAAAAGCAAAAATATTATAAACTTTGATCTACAAGAATCCACCCATGAAAATCAAAAACTCCAAGTTCGAAAGAGGCTTATAATCATGTAAGAAAGAGTTTATAACAAACAAAAAAACATTTGTCCAACATTTGGCAAGATGTACTTGCGTAGGGTTGGAGGAAGAAGATGAAGAGAAAGAGAATAAAAATAATGGAGGAGAGAGAGAGAGGAGTTGGACTTTATACAAACCTTCTCATCTCAAACCCACCTAAACCAAACCAAGCCCAATACCAAGTTGAACCGAACCAAATTTAGCCAAGTCAAGTTTAACCTATACTTTAGAAAAAATTTAAAACATTCAAAAACCAAGAAATATGAAATACGGCTCAAAATATGTACCCGTACAGAAATACTGATACAGTGAGACGAGTCTCACAATGTTAGGTGAGTAGTAATTCTATTTTGGCTACAAGTTATGAGGATTGATTTTGTGTGGTTTGTTCTAGAGATTTTGGTGTTTACCCATTTATATTAGTGTTCATTTATTTTTTTATCTTGATTAACTCACATCATTATTTATCAATATTGAAGACGGGGTAGGCCCACTTTTCATTGACCTATAAATCATTTATTTATTTCAATCTATAATCGAAGTTATCGATTTGTTTGTCTTCTTAGTGATTCAATCTCTAATCAAAATCATTTATTACTTTCTGTTAATGATTTGACCTATAGTCGAAATTATTTCTCCTCTTTATTAATTCAATCTATAAATAAATTAATTCTTGTTTGACTTAGAAGCTTGTCTATGCTCCTAAGTCAATGTGACTTTTAGTATAACATTTTTATAAAATATTTGGTGCAACTTGATATTATATCATTTTAAGTATTTTTTTTTACCAAAACTTCACCCTTCTGATTTCTAATTTAGCATAACTTAAAACAAAGTTCATTACAACAATTTCTAGTACCAAATTCAATTATAGAAATAAACTAATTTTAGTTGTTATTGATTTAAGATAGAATTAAAAGTGCTTAAATAAGGATTAAGGGTAGATTTGGTCAGTTAGACATTATCTAATTGTAGAACCTAAGTTGTACCCTCTTTTGAACACAGTGAGAGGACCCGGAATATTATCTTCTTAGCTCTATACCCTATCTTGGAGAAGGAAAGTACACTATATCTTTTGCTAAACTGAGCATGAACTATAAATTTTTATGTTGAACATTCAGGACATGTTTCCTTCTTATTTCCAGTTGCATTTACTTTCCAAAATAAGTTGTATTTAATTTTCGCAAGTCGCTTTACTTTACACAAGTTGCCTTTACTTTTACAGTTGTATCCCTATTTATTCATGTTTTCTCTTATGCATGGGATTGGAAAAAAGAATAGTTAAAAACATGATCAAAGTCCATAGTGTAATATGAGTGGATAGCTTAATTCATATGGCACACCTATGAATTTTGCCGGATCGGCTATATGCCATATCAGTTGCATTTATTTTTACCGTTCTATTAGTCGATCATGTATTTACTATCTTTTCAGTCGTATTTACTTTTCACTTGAGCATGTTGCAGTATATTTTCTTGTTGTACTTTTCTTTGTAACCAGTTCTTTACATATATTTCTATTTGATATTTCTATGTTTCATCATACGTAAATTGTAGGGTTGTACTTTGCTCCTTTCCTGATTGGATCGTTGCAGGTGAATTGACTGAGGAGAAGTTGCTTTGCAACTCATACTATGGACCTGTCCCTGAGACACTAGCTCACATCCCAGAGGATGTCCCTGCTAGGGAGTACCCTATAGCTTAGCTCACATTTAGTATTTGAATTTGGTTTATAATAAATAGTTAACATTCATTTTGCTGGATTTGTCTCTAGTTACTCTTGCTTTGGGAATGTAACTAAAATGACATTTTAGACTTATTCTAGTTTATCTCGATATAGAAGTTGTGATTATTATGATTCAATATAATATAATTTTGATGATAATTGAAGGTTTAAAACAGCTTACTATGCGGTGTCTCATAGCGTAGGCTGGATGTGTCCGACTCGTATCCGAATATTCGGAAGCGGGTCGTGACACCTATGGACCTGGGGATATCTCCAGGTTTAGTCGAGGTTTATCCAGGTACAGACGAGCATTTTATGAGCCAGCACCAGACCATGGTACCACTATACCTGATGAAGTTATTGATGCTTAGCGTAGCTTGGACTTAGTGTCACGCCCAGTTCTACTTTATATAGGTAACCCAAGGCTTGAGCATGCCAGCTGTACAACTAGAACAAGTATCCCAATTTAATGGACTTATCCTAATCGTAGTATGTTGAATAGTATACTAACATATACTAACTAATCTATATCTCAATCCATAATAAAGAACAAAATCAAGAATAAACAATATGTGCCATGGTCTGCAGCCCATTATCATATCTGTTTGGAATAGACCCAAAGAATAGTAAAGGTCCAGTAAAACTAGGCTAAATGAGCAAGATATAACCAAAAGGGAAATATAAAGTACGATAAAATGATAAACTAACACTAGAAGCAATACCTGAATCCTGCAGCCAAAATCATACCATCCACCTGTCTATACTATAAGCTCAGCAACAACCTGGAGAGATCACCAGGTCCTCAAAGGGATATAACAAGATACAAAAGTACAAGCTACAATATGAACTGAAATAAATACATGAATAAGTAGTTCGGATCATAACATCGTCCAATATCTTACCATCAAAGCAGTGAACCACCCCTACAACCAGACAAGGACAAGGGGTGGCATACTATTTTACGACAAGACACCATCCCACGCCATATCATGAACTGAATAATTCTGGGTAATCTAGCCAACTATATGAATGCACGTTAAAGCCTATTTTGGGATCATACTAGTAGGTAAGAAGTAATATTAGCGTCAACTAATATCGTGAATACTAGCATACTCCCGCCTAAACCGAAGCTTCAGCGAGGGAGAAACAATTCCGCGAAGTTGGCTCCACGAAACTATCTAAAAATAAACATGTTTAAACTGTCAACTTGGTGGCCGGTTTTGATCTATCAAATGGTCGAATAAACGGTAGAAAATTTAGGTGAGCGAAGGGGTATATACTGAGATTGAGACGGAAGAATCGGATAACGGTCGGATTCTCGAGAAAATGCGTCTAAAGTTGCAGCGATGAAACAGAATTCTAGACTCGAATTTGCGCGCGTCACGACGAGATTTTATGCGAAACGTACAAATAGACTATGCTACATGTCGGGGAGGACAGAGGCTTGGAGGGGAAGGTTCATCAATAATCACTAGACCTATGGGGGGTGCCGGCAGTCGCAGCGACGCTGCTGCTACTGCGATGCTATCTGGGTCGCACGCCTGGCTGCAGCGGTTGGCTAGGGTGCGACGACGCGGTGGGCGTGTCACCGGTAGGATGGCATCCCGTGGCGGTGGTCTCATGGTAGTGGCGGCCTGGCCCCGCCACTGTTGCAGCCAGATATATATATATGTACATATATGTATATGTATATCTATGTATGTATGTATATAGTAGTATATTATATATATATACTACTATATATATATACCCATGCGGCAAGAGTCAATGGAGTGCCATACGGCAATAATCGATGGGGTGCCATGCGGCAATAATCGATGGGGTGCCATGCGACAAGTGTCGAAGGGTGCCCATCTTCTCATGCGGCCAGAGTCGATGGGTGCCCATACGGCAAGAATCGTTGGGGTGCCATGCGGCAAGAATCGATGGGGTGCCATACGGCAAGAATCGATGGGGTGCCATGCGTCAAGAGTCGATAGGTGCCCATCTTCTCATGCGGCCAGAGTCGATGGGTGCCCATGCAGCAAGAGTCGATGGGGTACCATGCGGCAAGAATCGATGGGGTGTCATGCGGCAAGAGTCGATGGGTGCCCATCTTCTCATACAAAATCCGAGAAGATGGCCATGGAACCCATAGCTTCCAAGCTCCATAAAACTTTCACTGTAAGTCCAAATTTGGACTTCCATAGGTCAAAAAGTGGTAGAACGAAATTCTCTACAATATAGAACAACTAGATTTCGAAAACAAGTAAGTTTGATAGATCAAATCCAAGGAAAACCAAAAATGTTATAATTTTAGATCTACAAGAATCCACCCATGAAAATCAAAAACTTCAAGTTCTAAAGAGGCTTATAATCATGTAAGAAAGAGTTTAAAACAGACAAAATAATATTTGTCCAACATTTGGCAAGATGTACTTATCTAGGGTTGGAGGAAGAAGATGAAGAAAAAGGGAATAAAAATAATGGAGGAAAGAGAGAGGAGTTGGGTTTTATACGAACCTTCTCATCTCAAACCCACCTAAACCAAACCAAGCCCAATACCAAGTTGAACCGAACCAAATTAAACCAAGTCAAGTTTAACCTATACTTTAGAAAAATTTAAAATATTCGAAAACCAAGAAATACAAAATACGGCTCAAAATATGTACTCGTACATAAATACTGATACAGTGAGATGAGTCTCACAATGTTAGGTGAGTAGTAATTCTATTTTGGCTACAAATTATGAGGATTGATTTTGTGTGATTTGTTCTAGAGATTTTGGTGTTTACCTATTTATATTAGAGTTCATTTATTATTTTTATCTTGATTAACTCACATCATTATTTATCGATGTTGAAGACGGGGTAGGCCCACTTTTTATTGACCTATAAATAATTTATTTATTTCGATCTATAATCGAAGTTATCGATTTATTTATCTTTTTAGTGATTCAATCTCTAATCAAAATCATTTATTACTTTCTGTTAATGATTCGACCTATAGTCAAAATTATTTCTCCTCTTTATTAATTCAATCTATAAATAAATTAATTCTTGTTTGACTTAGGAGCTTGTCTATGCTCCTTAAGTCAATGTGACTTTTAGTATAACATTTTTATACAATATTTGGTACAACTTGATATTATATCATTTTACGTATTTTCTTATCAAAACTTCACCCTTCTGATTTCTAATTTAGCATAACTTAAAACAAAGTTCATTACAACAATTTTTAGTAGAAAAATTTAATTATAGAAATAAACTAATGTTAGTTGTTATTGATTTAAGATAGAATTAAGAGTGCTTAAATAAGAATTAAGGGTCGAATTGGTCAGTTAGACATTATCTAATTGTAGAACCTAAGTTGTACCCTCTTTTGAACACATTGAGAGGACCCGAAACATTATCTCTTCTTAGCTCTATACCCTATCTTGGAGAAGGAAATTACACTACATCTTTTACTAAATTGAGCATGAACTATAAATTTGTATGTTGAACATTCAGGACATGTTTCCTTCTTATTACCAGTTGCATTTACTTTCCAAAATAAGTTGTATTTAATTTTCACAAGTCGCTTTACTTTACACCAGTTGCCTTTACTTTTCACAGTTGTATCCCTATTTATTCATGTTTTCTCTTATGCATGGAATTGGGGAAAAGAATAGTTAAATACATGATCAAAGCCCATAGTGTAATATGAGTTGATAACTTAATTCACATGGCACACCTGTGCCAACTGGTTTTCCTCAGAAGGGACCGAGGCGCCAATGGCCGGGGTAATAACGTTCTCAGCACCTTCTTCTTGCGGGGTTTTATCGGGGAGGGGGTCGTCAGTCGCTAGAGACGTGCTGAGGCTCTTGAATTTGTTGAGGATTGAGATACCTGTTGGCAGTGCTACCTCAACCGGAGGAGGGGAGGTGGATGAGACAACTGGGGCAAGGAGGGTAATCAGCGTCGACGAGGTGTCCCCAAAAGAACCCGATGTGGCAACTGCTGTGGCAACAACGATCTTTGTACCGTCATCGGGCGATGACAAGTCGGGGAGGAGGATTGCCTGATCTTCCCCTACCTGAGATGGGTCAAGGATCTCGAATCTGTTGAGAAGGGTGATGCCTGTTGGCATGTTTGGGACCGATCTAATCTTCGACGAGGAGGGAACGCGAGGGCTGGGGGAGCAGTCGCTGTCTGCGAAGTGGGAGTGGGAATTGGGGAGGGGGAGGATAGGTCCTGAGGTGGGGATTTGTGTCGCTCTCGGGGTTGGGTTCCTTTTCGGTGCTTTTTTCTTGAGCTCCAGATGTTTCTTAAAACAGTACTTCGAGAGATAACCTATGATCCGGCAATGCTTGCATAAGCTTATTTTGTTGTCGTATTCGAGCGTCTGTGGGTGTGTCTGTCTCCCTAGCTCGAGCTGTATGAGCATTGGGGGCTCGGAGGAAATATCGATCTCTACGCAAATCTTAGCGTAGTTGCCTTTGGAGAGGTTGTGAGTTTCTTATGCGATGGCTACCAGGGTCCCAAAGGAGTTGGCAATTCTCTTGAGCGCTGCCGGTACGAAGCAGACGAGGGGTAGATTCAGCAGAGTGATCCACGTCGAGATGATCTTGGAGTCGACGTTGGGGTTGAAACTGGGAGACCAGTTAGCGATCTTCACGCTTAGAGGACCTATATTGGTGGTGCCCTTAGCCCAGACCAAGGAGCTGTCGGGGGTCGAAGGACAGGTGGAGGAGGAGGTGTTTGGAGTCCAAAGGAGCGACCTTGTAGGCGGATGAGAGACCCCACCCAGCGATGGCTTCTTTGGCAATGGGCAGTTTCGGGCATCCGGATTGGAATTTAAGCACGAAGGTCCTTGAGAAGGAGGAGGATAATGAGGTAATTTCGTCGGAGGAGAATGATACTGTAATGGTTTGGCCTTCGATAAGAGCAGCGAACTCGATCTCAGGAAGATCGATCTCCTGATCGTTGGGGGGAAATGGTACTGCCAGATCCGGCCTCAAGATCTCAGCAAAGAATGGGGCGTCCGACCTCAGAATCTCAGTGGAAGCATGGTCGGGGAGGGGGGAGGAAAGTTGCCCGGAGGGGTGGTGTTGAGGGTGAGGGGAAGGAGCTGAGACGGCGTCGCGATTCGAGGGAGGACCACCAAGCTGAGATCGACGGCCATCGGATCTCCCTGAGTTGGGAGTGGGGTTGACAAGTCCATCATCGGCCCGCAGTAGGCCAGCAGACTTTGGCGCATGAGGGCCTCGGAGAGCCGAGGCGTATGCGCTCATCTCACAGCCCTTGGGCGCATGGCTTCCTACAGAAAAGGAAAGGGCCGGCCCGAGGGGGAAAGAGCCAACGACGGCTGTGGGCGGCCACCGGAGCTTCGGAGCGACTCCGGTGGTCAAGAGGCCCACCATGGCCAGTTGATCACTGGTCCAAGCTGTCGGAGTGGAGGAGCTCGCCGAGCGCAGAGCGCTGTGGCCGTCTCTAGTGCCGAACGAATGCCGCCGGGGGAGATACAGGTGGGGGATGCGGCTATCCGCCAGAGCGCGGTGGGACCGGCTCCGTCACCGGAGGAGGAAGGCCGGAGCTGTCGGCGCCGCGAGGCCAGGGGGCGGATGGGGATCTGGAGGATTAGGGGGGAGAAAGGATTAGGGGGGAGAGCTAACATTTTTATTCATATATATATAAATATATATATATATATATATATATATATATATATATATATATATATATATATATATATTTTTTTTTTTTTTTTTTTTTGTTTAGATATATATATATATATATATATATATATATATATATATATATATATATATATATATATATATATATATATATATGCACATATAGGGAGAGAGAGAGGGAGAGAGAGAGAGAGAGTATTAGGCTATAATAAAAATAATCATATATATACGAAATTGTATTTAAATCTATTTGATGGTACAAGATCCTATCAAATATTCAGAATAATTCTAGTAGGTCATGGCCACCTAGTCATGGCTCTACCAAGCGGGGTTGGCTAGGTTAGTGTCCAAATATATTTTATAGTCAAATCGAATCTGAAATCACCCAATAAGTCTCATGTGTCAATCGTGAATAAATAGCACACGAGAACTCGATTTATTGGCACACCCTTGGCATGTGCATCGTATGCTCAAAATGGATCAAAATCATATATTGGGTCAAATGGTTTTGATCAATGTCGAGTCCCGAACTCAAGTTCGAAGTTAGGTCTAGAATTACGATAATCGATCGAATGGCCTAAATTGACCCGAAGTTGTATGGAGTGAAAAGGATGTTATGGGACAAGTTTGGATTGGACATGATATACCAAATTGAAGGTCAACATGTCTACTTCGAAACTCATGAAGGTCGTTTCAAAATATTTTCATGTCTCGTGCTCCAAAAATAAAAGCTACGAAAAAGTACGTCTAGAGTCATATCGATATAAAATCTAGTTTAAAATATAAATAACTATATTAAATAAATAAAATAAAATTTAAAATAATATCCAAAAATTAGGGGCTTACAACCTACCTAACTTAGAAAATTTTGTCCTTGAAATTAAAATAACAATACCATACAAAAATACATATCATAAAATAATTAAGCTAAACTCACTGGAATCCACAAAATATATGGGGATAACGTTTCGCATGGATCCTTCTTGCTATTAAGTAGATTTTTTGGAAAACTGGTGCTTCCAGGCAACCCGAACCAATTTAATCTTCTATCCTATAAGCATTTTTTTACTGGTATCCAAGATACAAACTGACTGTTCCTTTTATAATAGACTGGGCCCCACTGTGATCTCGGGATGGTCAACCACATGACTGGGATCTGTCACATACTTCCTCAACCGTGAGACATGGAGTACATCCTGCACTCCCTCTAAAAGTAGGACAATGCGCGAGGTTATGTCACTTCTCCAACACTCCCTATATGACTGATGGGTTATAATCCTGTAGGTAATGCTTCTATCTTGGTTCTTATTAGAACTGTAGTGCCCCGCTCCGCGAAGGCACTAGATAGACAGAAAGATCTGATTGCTGGCTCTGCAACAGAAGACGATTGATCTGGGTGAGTGGACGAAGTCTCATTTGCTGATTCGCTTACGCCTAATAAGAATCAGAGTTTTTGATTGAATGCTATTGTTAATAACAATATAGTAAATCATTGAGTATGCTTTAAGAGAATCCATATGTTGCCATGCTAAGAACAAGAAAAGAGATAACCTGTATGCTAAGAAGAATTGTTGCCTGTTAATAAGAAATGAACTGATGCCTGTATGCTAATGTAGGGATGATGCCTTTAATAAAAAAGAACTATTGCCATGCTTAGTAAGAAAAGAAAAAGAGAATGTTTACATGTCCCTGAATAGAGTATGATTATCAAGAGTAAATTCATGCTTGTTGTTATCATGCTTGCTTAAACAGAGATTGTTTATATTTTCCCCGATTGTTGCTACAGAGAAAGAGATAAACAGAGAAAGCACATTGTGCTGTTAAAAGAGATGATACGGCTTGTCCGTATAGAGAAAAGAGTAGAGCTATTGGCTCGACACATGAAAAAAAGAAGAAGATGAATATGTTTGCAAGTTGCTTGATTGATGCATGAT
This sequence comes from Iris pallida, assembly GCA_029216955.1. Lineage (NCBI taxonomy): Eukaryota > Viridiplantae > Streptophyta > Magnoliopsida > Asparagales > Iridaceae > Iris > Iris pallida. Next base: position 23,798 of record JANAVB010009650.1, read on the forward strand.
TGTTTATATGATAGTTGCATTTGCATTGATCTAGACGGCTGTGCACAAGTGGTAGTCTTTCGACGATTCTGGGGGCACCCAGAGTCGATCGGCCTAGAAGAGAACATGACACCTGGGGCTAGAAGTCCCCGCAATAAGAGGGGGTGTCAGTCTATTAGTAGTTGGGCAAGAAGTTCTGACTGCTAATATGGGTATTGCCCATGGACCACAAGAGTTATTGCCATGCTGCATATTGATAAGAGTTAAAAGAATGTTTTGCTAAGAGCTAACCATGCAGAGACGAACATGAAATGACAATGTTGGTTTTATAATATTTATGCTAATCCTTGTCTTGTGTAGGGATGGACGGTCGGCTATGGTAAGAATCACTGAAAAAGTGATACACATGTATTGCTTGAGTTGCTATATGAATTGCTTGAAAAGATTAATCTGTTACCAAGAAGTGCTATGTTCCAATAAAGAAAAGATGTAATATCATGCTTGTAATCTGACCCTAAGTTTGTCTTGAACAAGAGAAAAGAATGCTAAAGATGTTGTCCCTAATGAAATGATATGCTCATGAAACACGCTGCGCACAGCACAAATGAATAGTCGTCATACTTGTAATGATTAGTCCCTTGTATGCTTGAGATGAAATGAAATAAAATGTTGGCTTTTCAAAGGTATGTTTTCAAAAGAATGTAAACTGACTCTGTATGCATGAAATGTACATAGGTAAAAAGTAGCAAGATCACATCACAAGAAACGTTTTCTCACTAAATGAACAATGATCGTTTCAGACAAATGTAGCTCCTTTGTTCATAATTCACCAGTATGCTGATATACTGACCCACCATCAGTCTGCATACAGGTGCACTATGCATCGAAAAGGATAGTCCGAAGCGATAGCCCGAGCCTCATCCTCAGGAGCCAAAAATCAGAAAAGATGCCAAGAGATGACATCTGTTGCAAGAGTTGGTTTTGTGTATAAAGAGATGTAATATATGGGAACGGGATCATTGTAATCTGTAAAGTTATGAGAGAATGTAACATTGTATCAGAGAGAATCAAGAGCTTGTAATCTGTTCAAATGAAATCAATAAAGAGAATTGTTTCTTGTTACCATTGTGTTCAATGCATGTATTCTGAAAATATGTTCGCTGCTGCTTCAATTATCTGCGATACGTTCCGCTGCGTATTGTCAATCTTGTCTTGCTCTAGGTCTTGGCCTTGTACAAGCGCAACTTAGGCTTGCATGGCATCACGCCTTAGCGAGGACGAACGGTCCCGAAAGAGTTCGAAGCGAGGACGAAAGGACTCTGTGGGATCGGGGCGTGACAGATAAAATCGTAGTATGAACAATTTTGGCACGACTAATAATTTTTGGCACGATAAAATCATAGTATGAACAATTTTGTTCTGACACGATTTAGAAATAAATTCAAGTTTATTTAGTCATGATATCAATCATGGCTAAGAGGATCAAAGGTGGAATAGAAATTCGAGTATAGAATGATCGATAGTTTAGGTTTGATGAAAAACAGGCTCAAAGTCGCACAGGCCCGATCAAGATGAAAAGTTAACCATGACCAAAATAAAGTTTTGGCATGATCGAGATTTGAAGTCACAGTTTTGTAGGCACGATTTAGAAATAATTCCAAGTTATTAAGCACGAAGTCGCGACTAGAAAAAATTATAATCTTTTAGTTACGATCAAGTTAGGATCAAGTCTAAGTATAGAATGAATTGTATAACCTAGGCTCGATAAGGTTAGATTAAATGTTATATAGGCACGATCACATACGAAAATGACGCGTTTGGGCATCGCTAGGAATAAGGACATGTTTGGCACGATCAATGACTAAGGATGAAAACCACTTGATCACGAGCAAAATCAAGGCTTAAGAATCTTAGAATGACTAGAATCACTTAGGCACGATTTAGGATAGAGCGATGTCACCCCCAGTTTTCAGAAACAGGGGTATTTTTGTCATTTTACATTTTTGAATATTTTTAAATTTTATTTTATTATTTATGATATTATTTTGGGGTTGAAATTTATTTTATTATTTATGATATTATTTTGGGGTTATTTGAGTCGGGTTCGAATTTCAACTCAATCCGACTTGAAACGGGGACCCGGGGGTAGTTTGACTCTAGCGGGACCCACACACTAGTTAGGCATGGCCCACATGATATTAATTTTAGTTAGAGGTTAGACTAATTATTATGGATAAGATTAGTGTGATTAGAGACTTTAGAATGACTAATTTAGCCCCAACTAATTAGCCCTTTCCTAATACTCATAGAATAGGTTAGTGGGAGCATTTTGGACCTTACCATAATAGGACAAATAGTCCCATATGGCCAGCCACTTTGGGAGAGGATAGGCTCAAGTTCATTTCATTATTCTCATCCATACTCTCTCTCTTGTTCTTCCCCAAATTCCTAGAGAGCAATCCCTAGCAATTTCTCCACCAAATCCTTCCATTTCGTCACCAAATCTTCTTCTTTCCTTCTCCATTCTAGCCAAGGAGGAAGCTACCCAAGTTTGGGAGGATTCGGAGCTCGTTCGTGTCCTTTTGGAATCTCTACGTGTCGGTGTCGCTCCGGGAAGGCTTTTCTTCGATTCGATCTACCGGGAGGTATAAATCCCTTCTCCTTTTCATTTCCTCATGCATATAGATATATTTTGAACCTATAGGAATGACCCCCATGGTTGTATCTCCATTTGTGTCCATTTCGTGTCCATTTGGAGGTCATAGGAGTGTCCTTTGTGTCGTGGTTGTGTCCATGTGGGAAAATCCCAAATTTGGACACACTATGTGTTGTTGTTATGTATGAATGAATTATTACATGTTTAATCTCATATTTTTGTATTAGAGATGTGTTCTATAGTGTCTCATATATATATATTAGTGTAGAGAGTGAGTTCTTGATATATTATGTTATATACTTGTGTTCTTTTGTCTCAAACTACCCAAATCCGTCATGATTTTTATCCACGTTTTTAATTTCAGCCCTAACTTAGAAATATCATAACTTCTAGCTCAAAGCTCGGTTTAATCTCCCGTTTTTTTTTTAAAAGAAGCGTATTGAAGTTAGCTTTCCAAAAACATATATTAATAGGCCTAATTCTTTCTGTAACTTTCTGGAGAATTATTTGAGTGTCAGCTGTACGAAAGACAAACTCGTTCTCGGTGTTTTTGCGATTTCGGGAGTTTCCGGAAACGAAAACGCGATCCGTTTGAAGTTTCGGAAAGCTAACACATAGATACTTTAATCCTAGATTTTAATTCATGCTGAGATGGTACAGTATTGATTATTAGTAGGAGTTACTATTCGGCATATGCATTTTGTGCACCCTTGTGTGTAATATAATGTTCTATTTGATTTTAACCCATGTTAATGTATATATATTATGTAATTAAATAGAGAATGCAAGCATGAGTAAATGTTTAAATAAATGATGTATGAGGTGTAAGTATCCTATCTAATGTAAACATGTATAAGTATGGCTTGTAATGAATATGTAGGTTCCATAGTATGTAATGTATGGTGCATATAGTAGTGCAAGAGAATAAATGAATGATGAATGAATGCAAGCATGAATGTAATGTAATAATAGATGTAATGTATGCAATATACAAGTTAATGAGATGTAATGTTCTATGTTAACACAAATCCTATATTACCTCATGTACCCCTTACACTATGTAGACACTATCACACTTGACACTTTGTTCACTTACACTTTGACACTCTTTGATATGTATACACTATGTATGCCCATTTAACCCTCACTTGCCCCTTTGCCATGTTCACATACACACACATAGCCTCTTAAATAAGTATTTATGAATACAGTTAACTTAGCTATGTATGTATATTATATATATGTTAGCATATTGTGTTGTAATATATAAGTTTATATAACCATTTGAAATGCCATGATTATAGACCTAATGTTGAATACCAATATATGCATGTGTATATATGTGTAGACATATATAGTTTAAAGTAATAGATTACCTAGTGTATATCCAATGTGAATTCTTGCCTATTTGAGTATTGAATAATTGCATGCTATATAGAGTTGGGTGTATGTTGGCTTGTATAGCCTTGTATTGATGTGTGCTTGCTAGGATAGTCTTGGTTAGGCCTAGTAAGACTTGCTGGGTTAGGACATGACCTAGTTTGACCTAGTTTGACTAGTGCAGTTGACCAGAGTTGACCAAGGGTTGACTTTGGCCTAGTTTGACCTAGATTCATGTATAATGCATTGTAGTGCTTTATATTACCCTTCTGGACATGTTGTGACTTGTGCTGTTCCAATTAGGAGCCAGACACCTCTCCTCGGACAGTATCTTTACCTTGGACATTCAGATATCAGGCGAGTACATTCTCTGATCATTTCATATCCTGCATTAGGAGTATATATCCTGCTTTAGATTACTTTACATGATGCTGACACGTTGGAAACACGGATTAGTACTATATGGATCTGGTTGTGCGATGTTATCCCCTTAGCGGATACATCGGGTATTCGTGTTCGTGTACTTTATCGTGAACATCGTGTACTCCTTGTATTTGTGACATTCGTGTACGAAACGTGTGAAATCATGTATAATCATGTATTCACATGACCTTCGTGTACAATAACATAACTTAACTAGATCCTTGTGTATTGATTGGGGCGAGGGAGTAGAAGTGGTTATGTATTCAATCCAGTAGATTACTCGTGTACAACCTCTGTAGATTACTCGTGTACAACATCGTGCCGTCTACATAACCATCTTGTGCTTTGAATCACTAGCACTGTTAGTTCTCTATATACTGTAGCTATTTATTTACAGTCTCTCTCATTTTATCATGTTATTCCTTCAGTATCTTGTATCTTACTCTCTATCATGATTATATATCCTGACCTGCTATGATTTGTTGAGATGTACTGTGCTCGCTCCTGTCCTGACTGGACCTGTTGATAAATTTTACAGATAGCCTGGAGGTTGCCTGCTAGCCTAGAGGAGACACAGTAGAGGTTGTATAGATAGCTAGGGTTGCTTATAGCTTATTTTCAGTTGTCTTGAGTTGTATTTATTTTATGGATTACTGTATTTGAGCTTTGAGATGTATTTCTGGGTTGGTGTATCTTAGACACTTAGACTTCTATCTCCTGTATCTCTTTTGAATTTCATGATTATCTATCTTTATCATTCTACCTTAGATTGTGATTGAGTTGTACCTCTGTGTTGGCCTCCTTATGGAGAGTATTCATATTATGCTAGTTATAGTTCATGACCTAGAACAGCGTTCTACCGCCGACACTGCGGCGTAGGCTGGGCGTTGTTACGTACTCGTACCCTCACGGTAGGTGCGGGTCGTGACAAGCGACAAAAAATTTAAAACCTAGTCATGATTAGGAATAAAATAGGAGCACGGTGACTAGAGGATCGAAATTTAGGCACGATGGAAAATTTATTCTAACATGACCAAACTCAAATTATGACATGACAAGGTTTATAATCAAATCAGATAGTTGTGACCAAGGAACAAAATTTTAGGCATGATTCAGAGGCAAAATTAATATGTATAGTCATGATCGTTAAAATCACGATCATGGGATTTAAAGTCGTCTAATCCTGCCAGGTCATCTAGGCACAACCAATATGAAGAATGATGGCTAAATAAAATCATGATTAGCACGAAACTAGTCATTATTAAGAATTTAAATCAAAGGTTTAGGCACAAGCGATATTGGTATTTAGCTCCAAAAAAATCAAAATTTTGTCGCGATCAAGGCTAAGATCAGTCTAACCTTGATCCAAACAGTATTTAGATACGATAGAGAATATAATCAAAGTCTAGATACAAGTAATAAAGGATTAAAATCAAAATCATGATCGAGTTTAAAGTCACTTGAGTATTATCAGTAATCAAGAATTTGGCACGATAAGGAAGATGACCAAAAATCGAGCGGTCAGGCTCAACAGGATCAAAGATGTAGCAATATTGATATAAGGGACGATTTAGGGATAGGAAAATCAATCTCTTTTACTATAAGAAAATCAAGGGTAACATTTTCCAGAAGAAAGTCAAGGTAATCATCTCTCTCCTCTTTGTCTTTAACCTGGATCCGAAGTTCCTGAATCAAGTTTTATAAAAACCCTTTAACTTGTTCAAATCACACCTTCGTAATTTTCAAATTTAATGCCACCCTATTATAAAAATCCTCCATTATTTTAAATATCGACCTTCATATTTCCTTCAACTTTTATACTTTCAAACATACCCTTTGTAAACTTAAGAATTTCTACAAAAGTTTCTAGATTTTCCTACAACTAAAAATTTTGCGTTCTTTCGGTTCCTAATCATTCTTTTACCAATCTTTGTTCAATTCCATGTCAACACCACATGTAGTCATAAGCTTTCATCCATTTATTTGAATTCCTAATTTTATTATCTTATCTTAATTCGAATATTAAATACCCCAAGAATCTGTAACCTAACAATATCCAAGTTTTCAAAAACAAATTGGCCTCGAATATCCTCGTAAGTTTCTAAAATACATCTATGAAATATTACCGTTCTAACCATTAATATATATTCTACTGCTCTTCTTACTCGGAATCCTCCTACGTTCTTTCCAAAATAATTCATACGCAAAATAATTATCTAGTGTAATCATTTCTAAACTGATACTACCGGTCTGCTTGTCTCTAATCTCGGTCATATCTTTCTTCCACTAATTCTATCTCAATGTCTAACGCTCTATATTTCTACCAAGATCACCATTTGATGACAATTACGTCCTTTTCGAGCTAGATGATTACGATAATTCCTCGGCCTTTCTCAAGTAAAGAGATACGAGAGTTCAAAAGATTTCAAAGGGTAGCTAACATATTCAAATATAAGATAGTTTGATGTAAATATGATAGAGTTGGTTACGACGAAGGAATGATGGTAAGAGGAAGAAATCATGATAGAAATTTGTTCTTGCTCATCTGGTCATAACGAAGTGAACCAATTTAAGATATGATATGATAACCATATACGTCTTCCTGAAATCATATTGCCAGAATTTTTGTCATGCCAGTAAGCATAGCTGCAATAAACGATAGAGTCCATAACCAAGGTAATACCCTATAATCATGTTATCTAGAATTCTCACCACGCCAATCGGTATGGCTACAAGAATCTCTAAATTCCATAACTATGATAAGTATACCCCAAATCAGGCTTTATTTTTTGTCATACTAGCTAGTATGGCTTCGATAAATTCTAGACTCCATAACTAAAGCAAATATTTACCTTTCTCATTGTCCTCATCAGATATGTTATCAGAATATACCTTAATTCAATCCATAAAATTTATCTCGATATAAAATCAAAGTCAACAACGAACACCAGGAATCAAATTCAACAACGAATCAAAAAAGAGTAAATAGAAACAAACAGAAACAGATTTTGAGGTAAGGTTTAGAGTGAGATTCTCAGGGGTCGTTCCAAAGGTACTATCTTGGTCAAAATTTAAAATTTCTTGAATATGGCTTAAAATAATTCTCAACCTTCATATACAATATTGGCTAATCATTCTCTCATCAACCTAAATGATATATAAGTTCACTTCTACTTTATAGTTCTTTCTGGGGTCCATAAAACTTATCCTAATGTAAGAATAGGGTTCGATAACGGATAGATATTCACAATTAGCATGAGCAAAAGCAAGTGGAAATAGACTCAAAAGGGTTTCGAAGTAATATTCTCTGGGGTCATCCCTGGAATCTATCAAGAGTTCCTAATATGTGATTAAGTACCAAATCTTAAAATATTCTATGACTCAAATCCTAAACCTAGGGCAGGCTTTCACCTTCAGATTTCGTTATGCGTATTTTGGTATACGTGTACGTATCTCGAACCCGTATTTTGACTTGTCCTGACTGGCTAGCCTTGGGTTTTGCATTGGCATGGGTTAGTTAGCATTTCATGGTTCATATGGTCTATTTTGGCTTTGGCATGCATCGGGTTCGGTTGGGTTCGGCTTGGTTTGGGCTAGTATGTAAACCCCTACCTACCACTATCCCTCATTTATTAACCCAACAACCCTTCTCTCTCCCCATTTATTTCTCATTAACTCCTTCTTTTTCCTCATAACTCTCCCTCCCCTACCAAGAGAGAGGCTTAGGCAAGTGCAACTTGCTTCATAGAGGAACTCCATTTTTGTTGTTCCATTGTCTTCCTCACGAGATTCTAAAATACTTTAGTACTTAGCGTTTTCAATTTCCATGGTTTAATTCTTGTAGATCTAAGTTGTTTTATTTCAGATTTTTTGGGATTTGATCTATCAACTTCATTATTTTCAAATTTAGAGTTCCATGTAGTAGGAGTTTCGATCCTACGCAAGTTTGGCTTTTGAACGGTTGGATTTCATCAAGTCTTGGCCGAGATGGGGTTTCTTGAGTTCTTGAGTCCCATGGCTGCTTGTCTTGGCCTTGGAGAGAAGACGAGCCCTTTACGCACACGTTCTTACGTGCCAGCATAGTAATTTCCCTTTACGCACACGTTCTTACGTACTAGCATAGTGTTTCCCCTTTTACGCATACGTTCTTACGTGCCCGCGTAACCTATTCTACGCGGAGTTCATCCGAACTCTACGCAGGAGATTCTAGCTCGCGTGCAGTCTCGCTTGCGTAGAATTCTCGCTCGCGTAGATTCTCGCTCGCATGCAGTCTCGTTCGCGTAGAATTCTCGCCCGCGTAGATTTCCGCTCGCGCCGAGTCTAGCTCGCGTAGAGTTTCCGCTCGCGTAGAGTCTCGCTCGCGTAGAGATGTCTTTTCTTGTTTTGGCCTAGTGTAGTCTCGTTCGCGTAGAGGCTTTGAGCCCCTTGGCGTACCCTATTTGCCCTTTTTATGTTTTTTATGAACTTGATAATCACGAATTGGTACACGACATGGTATAACAAGTAAACTAACGTGACATGACATGGCACGACATGACAAGTAAGCATGATGAGAACTATTGAATGCTGTTGTGGCGGCTAGCATGACATGACAAGAATGAATGGCCTGGACACCATAGACGATTGTGTTTGTACAAATGATCTAGTATTATCTTGTATCATATCTAGGGCAAGGACCCCTGAGTACCATGGTCAGGGGTACCTACTAAAACTGACTAAGGCTAATAACTAGAATAATCCAGTAGTCATGAAGAGATTTCCCAACTATAGGCAATCCCGTTATCTGGGCACCCCATCATAGAATTTGTAGCCTGCCGTCGAGTAGGGCATATTTCCAGCACACTGTCATGTGTTGCACCCTCCGAGCTATTTAAGGGTACATGCATTTCTTGGACGATGTACCCACATGAACTCAACCCCTAATTGTCGTCTGGATAACCTGGATGGTCTGCAGGGCTTGTGGTTGTTGGAACATCTCATTGCATCTTGCTAGTAACTAGCCCTGTGATAACCCTAGTTAGTTAAAGTTCAAGCCTTACTTATTGCTTGGCCGTGAATGTTGGATGGAGTCTAATTAGTCCAAGCCTTATCTTGTTCTAGTACCTGGCTACTTCGGAACATGATTGCTTATGTTTGTCGTAGCTATAACTGATCGGAATGATTTCTTATCCTCATGCCATTTATTGTTCTATTTAGATTTCATGTCTTATTATTATCTGTCTTATTTTATGTTCTGATATGCTGGTTGTTAGTTCTTAAGTGAAGCCTCCTTTGTGGCACTTGCTCTTTCTGGGATCTGACCTAGCTGGTTTTGCATGGCCAGATACCGGAGCAGCTCCAGAGGATTTCCCTACCTTCCAGCCAGAGGGTGACCACCAGGCGTAACCCTGGCAACGAGTGGATTTTATTTTTGCTCTCCCACTCTATTGTAAAAGTATTTTTTTGAGGCGTTTAGCCGACGAGCACGTGTTAGCTCGATTACACTTTACTTACTGTCTACCTACGGGCTGTGGCATGATTAACAAATCCTAGGGTTGATCATGTATGACTGAAACTCTTGCTAGTCTTCACATTTTGTATGACTAGCTCCATGATCATCGAAATATGTAATGTATGGGACGCCTTATTATTGTATATTTGGTGCTCTGACATCTTGTAACTGCTATTACTTGCTTGAGATTGAGACAATAGGCTTGTTCATGACCATAAGAGACTGATGGCTTGTAGTTAAACTCTCGTGTATCTAGACGGCCGTGACCGTATAGCGAGGTGGGTTACACTTCAATATACGTAGCTGGCTGTGTCCGCCCACGCTCTCCAGTATTTTGGTCGTGGGGCGTGACACAGGCTCGCAGTAGTACGGCTAAGCCTAAGTACTACCACGTGTTCTCATTAGTTGCAAAGATGGACCTGCATAGGCCACCATAAAAATTTGTCACGACTCACACCTGGATATTCGAGCATGAATACGTGGGCCATTCCCAGCTTATATCGCAGTATCGACGGTAGAACATTATCAAGTACCCAATAATATCTACAACATCTAGATGATCCATAATAACAAATGTACTCAAATCATATCACAACTGCTAAGGAAGATATGAAGTAGGATAGATATCAATAACTCAGGAACAACTAAAACCTACAATGAATATACATGATCAGAATGTATCAGAGACAAATCTGATAACGAAACATAAATCAAAAATACAATGGGCTAGAGCTCTCCAAAGGTCAACTCACGATCTAAAAATACATCAAGATCTGTCATCATAAAGTCCTGGGTGTGGGGCATAACATTACCTAAAAATAGTTACCCAGTCAGGATTGGAGAGAAACACATAACTCTAAAAGCAGTTCCATTGCATGGTAGGAAATAAATAACTTGTAATAGAATAAAATACATAACATGCTGGAAAAATAATACAGGAAAATACAAAAATAGCATCATGAAGATATAAGGAGACTGGGTACATGAATAAGATAGAGAACATGTTAAACTATAATAAATATAAGTAATTTAGAGCACAAGACAGTTATGTGATTGGTTTAGGTTGTACATGAGTAATCTATGGTTACTCTATTATACGTGAAAGTATAATCGACATATACATGAGTATACTAGGGGATTTAATCACATAAACACTTCTACTCCCCCACCCCAATTAATACACAAGGATTTGATCATGTTATGTTACATACACAATAGTTAGTTTGAACATGAAGCACATGTGAGCATATGAGAGTAACATGAATAATACGAATACAAGGAGTAAACGATGTACATGATAAAGTACATGAACATGAAGTACCCGATGTACCCGGTAAGGGGATAACATCTCGAGACAAGATCCATATAGTACCATTCCGTGTTAATAATGTGTCAGCATCAAGTAAAGTAGTCTAGAGTAGGCAATATAGATACTATCATGATGAAAACAATCAGAGAATGTACTCGCCTGAATTTTGGTTGGAGTCAACGTGCATGACACGAACGTGTTGACACAAGCTAGCTATAATGCTATGCTCCACTAGATAGTCCCAAACGATGGTACAGACGGTCCCATCGAGTCCAAAATAGTCCAAATAGCCTAGTTTGGTATATAGAAGCTCAAAGTCAGAGCCTGGCCCGATAATCGAATCGAGAAATAGGAAACGACTATGATAGTCGCGATTGATTTAATAAGTTAAAAAGGGAGTTGATGAAGTCAAAATTATAGCTAATAATATTTAACCCAAAATAATATTTAGAATCTATTAATATTAACTTAAAGGCTCAGGGCAAATTTTAACTTGTAATACAAGCTCGTACTCATTAATCAAATAGTTTCTAGGGTCCATAGCCCGATTAATGAAATCAAAACGATTTATATTTATTTGATGTAAATCCAAAAATGGTATGTTAGGCTCAAGGCCCGATTTGTAAAAATGTCATAAAAGCTCAAAACCTAATTAATCCAAAATGTAATAATATAAGTTCAATTTTTATCCTCATATGTAGGCACAAGGCTATAATATAAATAATAACAATAATAGTAGCAGTATTAGTATCATACAAAATATTATACAAATACATAAACATATGGGCTTAAGGCCTACTATAATTCAAAAAAAAAATCAAATATTAAGGCCCCAAAGTCTAATCCAAATAACAATTAGACTAAATGGTCTTAAGGCTCATTCTAGCCTAAAACCAATAATCCAAATTAATATTGTAACCTAATAAAACTTTTAATGGGCTTAAAGCCCAATATTAATAATTCATTAAAACCAAAATCTAATATATATATATATATATATATATATATATATATTTATATATATATATATATATATATATATATATATATATATATATATATATATCTGAGTGTGTGTGTGTGTGTGTCAAATGCCTAGTTGAAAAAAACATTATTTATTTGAATATCTGGGCTTTAAACCCAAGCCCAAGCAATTAAATTTAAATAGTAAAATGGCTTCAGCCCAAATTAAGGCTTCACAGCCCATTAACTGCTAAACAAAAACCCTTAATAATAACAATCAATAGTAGCTGATACAACTTAACATACTTAAATGATAAACAAAAAATAATAATAGCAGACATGGGGTGTCTCTTCAATTTTCGAAGGGCGGAGAAAGGGGTGACAAAACTTAAAGAATTATGGAGAGAGAGAGAAAGAGAGGTCATTCTCTCGACCCACAAAATCAACGCAGAAAAAAAGAAAGGAAGGAAGAAAGGAATCCAACAGCAGGGTCGGTCGCTGCAGTCGCGCCGAGCAGAGGGAAGCAGTTGTCGGCGGAGCGACGTTGGTACAGGGTCGCACCGACGGAGGCGAGACAGATCTGATGCCATGGGGTCGAGAGCAGCACTGATAAGACGGTACGCTCATATAGGTGGAACGAAGAATTATCGTACCAGGGCAGAGGCTGGCCACGACCGTGGAGGTGGCGGCCTGAGGTTCGGTAGCCAGACGGATACGACTGGATCTGGTCCCGGGGTTGCTGTGCCGAAGTGACGACGATGGAACTTGTGTAGGCAACGGAGGCCAGGAGAGTTGGTGGGGGTGGTTTATTTGTGTTCGGTAAGGTGATCTTTGTGTATGTTGCGGTAGTGGTGGTTGTTCTGGACTGTTGGACGATTGACAGAGATGAGGTAGAGGTGATGATGGGGTGCCGTTGGTGGTCAGAGTGTTGGTAACACCAATGGTGGTACGACTGGCATGGTGGAGGTGGAGGGAAGCTGAGTCAGGATGATGGTGGCTAGGCCGATTGGCCGAAATAGGGATGCAGGGTGGCGATGTCGGGCGGTGGAGCTCGGGACTGGTGTCTTGTCCAGTTGGCCGGCGCTAGAGATGATATGATGTGGTGGTGGTGTTTCGTGTGGCAGGGCTGCTGGTGGTGGTAGGTATGGAACGTTGTGTAGGACGGGTCAATGGGACAGGCAAGTCAGGAAACGGTGATCGATAGGGCGGTTTGGAAGAGGAGGTCGGGGTGGACGTTGAGGTGGTCGGGTTTGCGGTACAATGGTTGGCTACAAGAAGAAATGGGGGTCGGGATGGAGGAGGTGGTATGATGGTGGCTGCAACCACTGGTCGGGATGCGGGTCGACGTTGGATAGGGGAGGAGCCAGGTGGTGGCGCATTGCAAAGGTGGTTGTGATGGCTAAGATTGGCCATAGAGGAAATGGTCGGGGGATGGCGAGATATGTAGTGGTTGTTTGTTGTTAGCCTAGGGATGTGTGTGTATGTTTAGGGTTTGGGATTGGGAAGATTGTATATTTATAGGAAGGGAAACCCTAAAACAATGCATATGTAATAAAAAATAAGAATTAGTGGAAAACTACTAACACTAACCACTGACAATTTTGTTATCTTTTTAATAATTAGTTTAATTAATACTAATTAATCACTAGCTTAATTATAGATATTAATAACCATTTAATTAGTTATTAGCTAATTAAAATTTAGCTACTAACTAACCACGACTAGCTAAATTCAAATCCTAGCCCACAATCCAAGTTCAAACTTGGTAAGCTAGAAGACCACAATGGTCTTAGCCCGATGTGAAAGAAAAATCGAATAATCTACAATTATCGAAAACATTTAAGACTAAAATAATTAGTAATAAAAAATTTTATTTTCAAATCTTAACTTTACAAATATATAAAAATAAAATTTATAACTTATAGATTTTTCTCGAAATGGACATAAAATTAAATAGATAAAAATCTCACATAAAATAGTTTTTACGAAACCAATGATCCAACAAAACACCGATAACAAATTATGATCGAAAATATTTCCTCAATATTAGAATTGCACGATTTTCAAAGATTTAGGAAAAAATCAAAAGCAGTAATTTTTTTAAATATATTCAAAAATTTCCAGATTTTGGTTAATGGAGGTTACAGTTCTTATTGCTTTATCTATAGAAAGTTCATAATTTCTTCGCAACTCGATAGATCCTTAAACCATATACTATATTCCTACCTCACCAACTTCTATAATAGTTCACTAGCAATCCCCTCCTTCCTACCTATAATCAATCTATACAATTCTTCTAAGTAGGTCTGACCGTTGATATCCATTTGGGGTAAAGGTCGAGGCTGAACTAGAGTAATACGTACTCCTATGGGTCAATCTTCTAATCCTAGCTTGTTATTGGTCATTTCGTGGCTAGACTTATCATGTATGGATATGATTTTCCATTATAATTCGATCTTCTTACTCTATCTAGCACTCATATATTACTAACCCTCTTGACAATATCATCAGATAATAATTCCTCTAGTATTTGTAATCTAAGTCTCATCTTAGGCCAAAGGTAGCAAGGTTCAGTCTAGTAATTCTAGGGTTGCTGGTTAGGGTCAGGCTTTATATCGTACTATCCTAACTTATTCCTTAGGTAAGTATCCATGAAATTCTACCCACCTTAGCTATTACCTAGTCTCGTGAAGCATCGAATCGTATCTTCTTCAGATGAAGAATTCCATAAATAATGGTTCTTCACAGTCTTAGGTCCAGTCTTAAATACATGGCATACCAAGCCATTCTATTCCTAAGAAACTCCCAAAAATCTATCACAAGGGGGTCCTATTTTCTTAAGGTGCTACAACTAACACCAAGTTTAGCAGCCTGGCTACCAAAATCGTATATTGGGTCAAAAGTGTTGGGTCGAGGTCGAGCCTCCAATTTAGGTTGGAATGGTCAATGGTATCGCGAGAGTGGCTAAGGTTGAGACCCTAGGTTCGAATGTTGTGCCTTAAAAATAGTGCACGAGGATATCGTTTGAGTGGGATATGATAGGCATAATTAAAGGTGGACTCGTCTAGGTCATGTATATGAAATTTGTTTGGAGGTAACAGCTAGTCTTGCACTCCAAATATCAGTCATAGTAGCGGACACCAAATGGTCTTATTAGAAAGTGGGTGTCATGAACTACTGACTTATTAGCTTATGTGGAACGAAGATTCTCCCAATCACTCGCAAATATAGGAAAACCATGAAATTTGTAAGGCCCTACAATCTCGCTACCATGGAACCCTGAGTTATCGGAACTAAATGGTAGTACTACATAAAAGGATAATTAAGTAATTCTTGGAAGAAGTCAAGATGACTATACGTAAGGAGCATTAAGTCATAGTGACTTGATCAAGAAAATTTTGAGTAGGTAATGACGAGTACCTACCGTGATATAGATGTTATATTTATGGAGGAACGAAGGAGTAAAGATTTATCCTTTGTGTGGCTCGAGTTAGGATAGGACTATAGGCCATACTCATTCACCTGAATGAGACGACAAGTTACGACAAAAATATTCAGACGAAAATTCATAAAAGTATTCGTAATTGAAGGGATTCTGGCATGATCAAGGACGAGCCTGACCTGAGGTTTTAGAATAATCCTGAGCTTCGGATGATCAGTCAGATGGAGGATGTCGAGCTTCCAATCCTACTAGAATGTTGGGTTTTCTATCAAGGGTTCCTAAGATAGCATTTGATTCATACAAATACGACTAGCTAATCTTCTACAAGTCCTTTGGGATTCCTAACTAACTGGTTTCGATGAAAGACTTAACATAGCTATGGTTTACTAATCTACTTGAGATAAGAATTCTAATTCTACTCTAATGTCCTCAGTTAGGTCTAACCACTGAAGATAGGAATATCACAATTTATCCTTAAACTCTATCCTATACTCCTGTAGATTATATACCAAATTCCATAATAGTATGACTAACAACCTACTCCTTTCTAGCTATAGGAAATTATCCTATACTTACAAGTACGTCTAACCCTTCTACGTCTATATGCTAGGTAAGGGTGGAAGTAAATACTAGGTGATGCTTATCTATGGTACCTTGGCAACCAACTTACCTATTGATCACTCTCTTAGTCATAGTTGTTAATAAATTATTCCAAGGCTATTCCTGATATATCTACATGTATGTCTAGTCTAACACAGTCATATCCAAATATCCTTAGATCCTCTTATGGTACAACCTATCATCACGTATCATTTTGATATATTCCTTCGGTAGAAATCTCTCTTATTGAGGATTCTCCGGGACATTGTCCAAGGTAACTTCATTTCCTAATATATACGTATTTTTATGATTTCCATATCGTCTAAGGAAAAATTTCTCAACCTCTATACAACCCAAAAATTCCTTTAAGGATTATACTTATCTCAAGTATGGTATATGTCGAATCATTTATTCATGATGTGATCCTTGAGCCCTTCCAAATATAGTCTTCCACATGGGTGATCATATCCTAATTGGGGAATCGTGACTAGCTTAAAATTTCTTTTTATAATCTTTCAGATCACTTTGGTTGAGAAACATATCATATCTCCCTGACTAAACCGATTTAAACCTGTATACCTCTAGTCCCTCTCTATCTAGCATAGGTACTCTAATACATATATATCCAACATAGGTAAGGGTAGAAGGGTTGTAATTCACTGATCCTAAAGTCTCCCGCTAGAGTTAAGTCATCAATAAGAATCCAATATTACCCATCCTATCTGCTCGGTCTACCTAATAGAGGTACCTACCCAATCTTTTGTTAACAATCAACCCCTTTTATCAAACTCTATCAACTACATTCTATTCAATAATGGAGAGATGGTTCACCAAGCACGAGCGTACGTCCTTCTAAAAGGGGGAATGATGAGAATCCAAAATAAGGAGGTCAAGGAAGTTGATCGACTTCAAATTCGAGTTCCAAAGGCGATGGATAAATTCAATAGAGTTTCCAAGGTAGTTGTGGATTGAGATTCTATCAGATTATCCTATCGTAAGCCCGTTCGGTACAGTAACGTAACCGAAACGGCTAACTCGACCTGCATAGGCCACTACAAAAATATGTCACACCCTAGTTCCACTTTATATAAGGAACACAAGGCTTGAGCATGCTACCTGTACGACTAGAATCAGTATCCCAATTTAATGGACTTATACTAATCGTAGTACGCTGAATAGTATACTAACATATACTAACTAATTTATATCTCAATCCACAATAAAGAATAAAATCAAGAATACACAATAAGTGTCATGGTCTGCAACCCATTAGCATATATGTATGGAATGGACCCGAAGAATAGTAGGGGTCCAGTAAAACTAGGCTAAATGAGTAAGATATAACCAAAAAAGAAATAAAAAAGCACGATAAAATGATAAACTAACACTACAAACAATACCTGAACCCTGCAGCCAAAATCATACCATCTACCTATCTATACTATAAGCCCAGCAACAACCTGGAGAGATTACCAGGTCCTCAGAGGGACGTAACAAGATACAAAAGTATAAGCTACAATATGAACTGAAGTAAATACATGAATAAGTAGTTCGGATCACAACATGGTCCAATATCTTGCCATCGAAGCAATGAACCACCCCTACAACCAGACAATGATAAGGTTGGCACACTATTTTGCGATAAGACACCATCCTACGCTATAACACGAACTGAATAATAACTGGGTAATCTAACCAACTATGTGAATGCACGTCAAAAACTACTTTGGGATCGTACGGGTAGGTAAGGAGTGATATTAGCGTCAACTAATACCGTGAATAAACTAGCATACTCCCATCCAAACTGGAGCTTCAACGAGGGAGAAACAATTTTGTGCGGTTGGCTTCACAAAACTGTCCAAAATAAACGTGTTTAAACAGTCAACTTGGTGGCCGATATGATCTATCAAACGATCGAATTAACGGTTGAAAATTTATATGAGCAAAGGGGTATATACCGAGATTAAGACGGAAGAATCGGATCGACGATCCAACGTCGGATTCTCTAGAAAACATGTCCAAAGTTGTTGTGATAAAACAGAATTCTAGACTCAAATTCGCGCACGTCGCGACGGAATTTCGTCAAAACACACAAATCAACTACGCTGCACGTCGGAAAGGACGGAGGCTGGCAGGGGGAAGTTCGTCGGTGGTCGTCGGGGCCATGGGGGGTCGCTGGCGGTGGTTGGCGACGGTCGCTGGCAACGTCGCTACTGCTGCACGCTGCTGCTGCTGCGTAGGTCGCACACCTTGTTGTAGCATTTGGTTTCCTAGAATTTATTTTTTTGTAATTTGGAGAATATTTTTATTTTATTTTATTACTATTAGGTATAGAGTGGTTATAATTATTGTTAAATATGAATTTGATTTTGGGATCACAAGGGGGCATACCTATGCTTATAGGTAAAGTATGATATTATTAGGTCGCATATGGTTTCTAGGGTCCCTAGATAGTTCCAAATATGTTGTTTTATTATTTTAGATTTTTCTAGATTTTTTGGGGTTTTGGATAATTAAAACCTATAGAATTTATTTTTCCATAGGCTTTTGTGATTTACTGCAAGGTCACACAAAGATATTTGATACCAAACTTTTATTTAGGCTCTAAACACCTAGAAATGTTTTTTAGAATTTTTGGGATTTTTCTGGATTTTTTTGGATTTATTAGGATTTATTTGGTGTTAAAATAAATTTTTAATAATTTTCTATAACTAAAGTAAGTATTTACACAGTCAGCAGCCAAGTCAGCCATCCCTTGACCCACCTGTCGGTGGCTAGATGACTCAGCCACCGCCTCTCCCTCCTATATATATGTGTGTTAAATCCGAAAACATAGTTTATTATTTCAGACTCCTTTTTGGTTTGATCTTGGAGATCCTCCAACTTCACGAGGCGATTGCGATCAAGCACGACGTCCGTTTCAAGTATCGTCTTTTTTGTTAGACATATCTAGGTTAGCTTTCCAAAAATATGTTTTATATTCTATAGTTATTTACGTGAATTTCTGAAAATTTATTTGAGTGTCGATTATCTAAAAATTGATGTGTCGTACCGTTTTCGAGATTTTGGGAGTTCCTGAACTCTGATTTGCGATCTGTTTGAAGTTTTGGAAAGTTGACACAAAGTTATATAACATATAATTTTTCCAAAAATTTAGAGATTCATCTAGTGATTTATTTTATTCATAGAATTCAGATTTGGTCAACGATTCATCGATTTGGTCACGGTTAGTCATAATGGCGATAACTTTTGATCAAATCATGATTTTGCGGCACGGTCAATTCTAGTGCACTTGTGGCACTGAAATCTACAAGACTCAATTTTTTTTAGTTCATAATATTTGACTAGTTAGTCAATGATATGCCTCGATTTGCATGCTACAGGTCCGAATTTGGAACCGTAACTTTCCTTGGCCAAATATTTGTGCTTAGCTTTCATTTCAAATTTAAACAGTTTAAAATATGATTTTAGATGATTTATTCCAGAATTAAAATCATATTATTTAGGTTAACCCATTAGCCACTTTCTAGAATTTTTAGAGTGGGAATCGTAGAACTAACTTGTAGTTTTTATGTGACGGGGTAGATCGAGCTATGGCGTCTTGAGTTGTGACTTTATCATCTATCAGAGCAGGCAAGTATCACTATAACCTATGTTGCCTTTATTTTGTACTACATGTATCTTTATATTATCTTCTTACTATTACTTCCTTATAATTCATGCTGCCGTTGTTCATGATTACTATTGTGCACGAAAGTTAGAATCGTTACGGTATATATACATGTTCATGTCTTATTTCTGGTTTCTCATGTTTACATTTTATCATATTGCTAATGTTTTATCGTAATGGACATGTATTGTGAGTGAGCCGGGCGGGGTAATACAACAAGTAAGCATGTGGTCAACGAATTGAATACAGACTCCCTATACATTGATTGCATAATATCAGTTATGCACCGCACATATGACTGACGGATGTCCCAAGTCGTCTACATGCCGAAAGTTGGTATTCTAAAACTCACAATACACATGACTTATCATTGTTGCTTCATTGTCTATTGTTCTTCTTTCATCAAGTCTACTTTCATATTGTTATCTTGTCTTAGTGGTATTTCCTTATCATACAATGTCATGCCTAAAGTTATCTTCGGTTACCTTCCTTATTATTGTTTCTTCATGCATGTGTACTATAATGTGTAATATAGTTTATGGTGATCTTGCTCCAATCCTGACTGGATAACTATTTTTCAGCTTTAGACGATGTGATCTGTCCCGAGGTCTATGGTGAGTATGTTGAGACAATGATGTCATTGGCATACCCGATTCCAGCACTGATGTGAATTAGCACATTTTTCTTCCTTATGCATTCACATTAATGAGTAGTTATAGTTGTAGATTTTAGTTTGGCTATTTTATTTTTTGCTACCGAGTTTGTTCTCGAGACTATCTGAGTTGTAGTAGATTATTTATAATTATAATATTGAGACTAATGGATATTTTTGTTTATTACTAATGGCTTAGTTGTGGATGATATATGTGCGTGTTGTGCTTATTGTGGACCATTGTTATCATAGACAGTGTACTACCGCCGATGATGCGACGTAGGCTGGACTTGGCCACGAACTTGTATCCCAAAAGTAGGAGCAGGTCGTGACACTGGCCGCCGTGATTGGCCAGAGTGCGGCGGCGTAGTGGGCGCGGCACCGGTGGGGATGGCACCCAGCAGTAGCGGTCCCAAGGTGGTGACGGCCTGGCCCTGCCGCTGCGTTCACGCACGCGCCAGGGGGAGGAAATCGGGTTTAGGGATTAGGGCTAGGTTAGGTTATATATATATATATATATATATTATATATATATAAATATATATATATATATATATTATATATAATTCAAAAAGCTCCCTATTTCATTCCATAATGCCAAAAAGTCGAAGCTATACAAGTATACCATAAGGAGCAAAATGCCGAAGCCTATACATGTATACTAACAAAAGAAGGGAACAAAAAGAACCCAAAATGACTAGACCCGGGATATGAGGGAGTTCCAGAAGCCCGTCTGGCCGTGGTGGTAGAGGGATCTCCTTTTGCTACGTTGTCTGATGGTCTCCCTAATAAGCTGGTCTGTGGAGTACTGATGGTCTTCATATCTTGCCTTGTTATGATTCTTCCAGATTACCCATGTTGTAGCTACTGCTACGATCTGGTGGCCATGGGACGCAGAACCCCAAGCCGCTACGAGGTTGTCGAAGCAACCTCCCCTAGAACCATCCTGCAGTATTGGGAAATAATACTCCAGACCTTGACCGATAGGTCTCTCTGACAGAAGATGTGGTCTATCATTTCTAAATTACGATCCATGCAGCATGTACATGCTGACGCAAGGCTGAAGCCGATAGTGTTGAGAGTGTCATCGGTGGGTAGGATCTTGCGAAGGGATCTCCAAATGATGAAGGACCACTTCTGGGAAATGTATGTCTGCCAGAAGGGTGCTATGCTAGGGAGAGGCTCCGTAGTACTATCGACCACTCGTCTGGCCGATCTGACCGAGTAGGAACCCGAAGCATCAACCGACCACCGGATCTCGTCTGTGGTGCACCCGATCGTCAATCCGCAACGTCGAATACATTCCACGGCCTCTGGACCGGCCCAATCCCGGACCTTGTTCCAACTCCAGGTATTATCATTAGGGTCCCATATGTCCTTGATCTTGCAGTACCTATGGGCTTCTGAGAGATTAGGAAGTAGGGTGTCTCCAACCCATCATTCTATGAATGCCAAAAATTCACCGTTGTCCACCTGGAGACGCATCATCGGTTCGGTAAGAGAGCGGCCGAATAGTATGCGATGCCACACCGTGGAGGATCTGTTGTTAGATATGACCATCGACGGGTGGATGTACTTAAAGTATCTTTTCTTCATGAACCTGGTCCATAAGTTCTGAGTCGTACGGATCTTCCACCGCAGTTTCATTGAGAATGCTTTAACGATATAGAAAAGTTTGGAGAATCCCAGACCCCCCTCCCCTGTAGGACATGCCATGGTATCCCAACTGGCCTAATGATGCTTGTCGTTGCTGTCACTATGTCCCCAAAAGAAGTTACAAAAGATGCTCTCGGTCGAATAAAGTACTTTTTTGGAGGGAAGCAAGCCGCAAGGTTGTAGATGGGAATTGATGTGAGGACGTGCTTGATAAGGATCATCTTGCCCCCGGGAGAGAGTAGCATTATGCCAACCTTCAAGTTTTTTTTTTCTGATGCATTTGATCAGGTCCTCAAAAATACCAGCGTTGGATTTCCCGTACACGAGGGGGCAGCCAAGTTGAATGGGGGATGCTTGATGGGGAAGGAGGTGGTGTTGGAGAGATTAGCCGCATACTCCCTCTTGATATTGTGGTGGGCGTAGATGACACTATTATCCGGGTTGACCTTCTGGCCCGACCACCTAACGTATCTTTGGAGGGTATTGTGGACGACATTTACCGACCCATCGTCCCCGAAGAGGAAAATGAGGATCGTCAGCAAATGTCAGGTGGGTAATAATCGGGCAGCCGTTGGTAGTGTGGTAGTGCATGCCATCTTATTAAGGTTCCTGCTCATGGGATCCGCCATAATAATGAAGATGGTGGATGATAGAGGATCTCCTTGCCTAACCCCGCGACTCGATTTAAAGAAGCCGTCGGCCTGACCGTTGATCACCGTAGAAAACCACGAGTTGCTGATCGATCTCCACACGACGTTAGTCCAAGTTTCGGAGAATTCGAAAGCTCTGAATACCCAGATCATGAATTGCCAATCCAGCCTGTCATACGCTTTCTCCATATCCAATTTGATAGCTATATTACCCCCTCTTGCCGGAACTTCATACAGGTGATTAACTCTTGAGCCAACATGATATTATCCTAGATATTTCTACCGCAAACAAAACCACTCTGCTCTTCGAAGATGATCTTGGGAAGGATACCGGACATACGGGAGGCAACGATCTTAGATATGATCTTGTTGGTGAAGGTGCAAAGACTGATTGGACAAAAATCGTAGAATGTCTTCGGGTTCTCTTTCTTCGGAATGAAGATCAGGTTGGTTCTCGAGATGGCTCAAGGGCACGTGGCTCCTTGAAAGAAAGCTTTGACCGCTTCGTATATATCCGCCTTGATGATGTCCCAGCATGTATGAAATACTCCCGAAAACTCGTCTGGATCGGGCGCACTATGCTCGTCAAGGGCCCAAACGGTGTCTTTCACCTCTAGATCAGACGGAGGGAGTTCAAGCTGGATGTTATCGCCGTCGCTGATGAGGTGGGTAATATCCTCCAAGAATGTGTTTTCCCTAATAACCGTCTCCTTGGAGAATAGTTGGAAGAAGAACTCCGCCGCCACCGCTTGGATACTCCTTTGGTCTTTGATGATATTTTCGGTGTCATTTACTATTTGGTGAAGAGTGAGTTTCTGTTTGCGACCATTGACGCAGGTGTAAAAGTAGCTCGAGTTTTTGTCTCCATCGCTGTCCCATTTAAGTCACACTTTCTGCTTCCAAGAATATGTCTCAACTTTCAGTCAAAATTTGAGGATAGCTTTGGTGAGGTTAAGGGCAGTCCTAGCTGCTGGGATCTGTCGGTCATGAACCTGATTTCTGCCCGATTGACGTCATCCTCAGTCTCACGAATAGCCTAAAAAATGTCCCCACAGGCCTGCTTGCTCCAGACCGCTAGGGCTTTCCTCGTGGCTTTGAGTTTGTTGGCCACCCAAGTGAGGGGTTCGACGGAGTCTGCGTTGTTCCAAGCTTCCGTGACAATGCCTAAGAACTGGGGGTATTCACTCCAGAAATATAGGAACCAAAAATTCTTTTTGTTCATGCCTGAATTTCTAGTAATTCCAACTAGCAGGGGGCATGGTCGAATTCAGTGGCGTTGAGGTGGGAAAGCTTTGTGGTAGTCCCCATTCTGTGTCATTGGGCATTCGTTAGGGCCCTGTCGAGGCGAGAATATTGATGACGGTTGCCTTCCTGCATGTTTACCAAGTAAAGGCGTTGTTGGTGAATGGCAGGAAGGAGAGGTGGGAGTTAAAAATGAAGTTGTTGAAATCTTGCATGGCCGTAAGAGGGGAGGGCGACCGCTAGTCTTCTCTTCTCTGCAGGTGTAGCGTTAAAGTCCCCAATGCAAAGCCAATGGAGGTCGTTGTGGTGTAGATGTATGTCCTGAAGATTGTTTCAAAGTTGTTTGTGCTCCGTGATGTCGTAGCTGCCATGAACCGCGGACATGATGGCGCGCTTGGTGAGCATCGGGTGTTCCAACCAGCAAGATAGGGCCTGCTTGGAGTCTTGAATGACTCCGATGTTAACGTCCTTTGAGTAGAGGATCCAAATGTTGTGCCTGCCGACAATGGCCTGGAAAGCCTAACTGCAGTTGAATGGATTCGAGTCTCTTGTAGGGGATTTTTGGTTCAATGATGATCAAAATGTCAATCTTGTGAGTTTTATTGAGGTTGGTGATTCTTTTCTTGGTAGGTTTGTTAGCCAGACCACAAAAATTTCAGGAGAGGATGTTCAGCATTAATGGAGGCAGAGGAAGGGTTGGTTAGCCCGCTTGGCTGGGGGGTTGGTTAGCCCGCTTGGCTGCGGACCTGATTCAGATCGCCGGTGACTCTCCGGCTCTTTTCTGTTCTGTTTTCCTAATTGTGTTGGTTTCATCTCCCGCCTTCGAGGTGGATAAGCTTGTACTGGAATCCTCGAGGGGTTGATGGGAATGTCTTCGGGTGGTTCGATCAAGTCTCCTGCCGAATCCGACACGGGTTCCTCAGGGGGAATAAGAAAGGAGTCGTCCGTGTTGCCAAACTGGTCTCCTTCCGATTGGAGGGGAATCCTGCATCGAGGACCTGAAGTCCTCTTTGGGCTTGTTCTGGCCCTAACATAGCTAGGGCTTCTATGACATCGACTTCGTGGGAAGGGTGATCCTCTTGGAGGTAGTCTATGGTATGTAGAAGTTCTTGGAGGTCCTCCTCAGCGACTGCCGGATTCAAGTCGCTGACGCCTACTGGGTTCAGCTGGGGCCACCGAGGGTTCTCCAACAGATGCGATCTCAAGGGAGGGTTCGGTCGCTTCCGGGATGAGGACGTTGAACAGATTAGAATGGGTCAGATTTGGTGGATGGGGGGATCACCGTTCTGTCCGAGGAGGCGTCGTGGCATATTTTCTTTTACTGGAGTGAAATCTGGTGTGGGAGTTCGGTAGTGGTAGCAGGGGGGACCGGTGAGCGATTGAAGCTTGCTCTCTTTGGAGAGGGATTCTTGCTTAGTAGGTTTCTTCTTGAGCTCAGGGTGAAGATGGTAACTGTCACGTCCCGCTCCCGTAGGTGCAATCGTACTCGCTAAGGCGTGATGCCGCACGAGCCTAGATCGCGCTCGTGCAAGGCGGGTTCCATAACGGCCAATTTTAGCGGCTGCGACGGGGTCGTCGCACAGAAGTCCCAAGCAGAGACATTGAATAATAGTAGCAGAAATTTAGAACAAAACACAAGTCATTCAAATGATGCATTTTATTGATATTGAAACAAGGATTATAAAGGGCGCAAAGCCAAGATTATAAGTCACTCAAGCTCACTCTTCTCACATTTCAAGTCACTCATCTCTCTCGCTCATCTCTCAAATACAAGTCTTGAGCCAGCGGATGCTTCGGAAGGCGACGTCCATACATTATGTCCTGTATAAGTCTTGACTCCATGTGGCCGCACGCTTCAAATCGCTAAGGACTCCGTGCCTCGACGCATCCAAGCGAGCTCCACGCCACGAGCTTCTACCTGTGCTTGCACATGAAAATAATATGGGTGTCAGTACTCAACTGTACTGATGGAGTGAGCTCCTCGCCCACCCAAAAAACTGACACGTTCATTTACTTTGTGCAACATAGTCCCTTTATGATTGTCTTTCTACCCTTGCCTTAGGATCAGTTTTAGGATAGACACCTTGGCCTATTTTGTCTCAGACCATCCCGTGCTTGCATCAACATTAACCTATGTAACTCCACCTTTCCTAGCTATAAATTTTATTTTTATTGTGATTTTCTATATATTTTAGGTATTATTTTCTTAGAATATTTGAATGAGTTAGCCAATTTAATTATGACCTTTTATTAGAGATTATTGCTCTATTACATTTATATATGTTGTATAATTTAAACATAGCCTTGATACCACAATTTATTGTCTGTTGGGCCAACCCCAATCCAATTTTTTAAACCTCAAATTTTAGTAGCCAAACCATCCTCTCAAATTCCTATTCAACAAATCATTTTTTAGCCAACCCAACCCAATGGGCCAGCCCGGCCTATTAGAGCCGGCCTATTAGCTCTGTGGGCGTGGGTCTAACCCAATAACCCGATAACCCTTAACCCTTCACCCGCACCCGGTAACCCAACCGTTATATTCAAATTTCTCCAATTCCATTCCCTTCACTCCTCTGTTGCTGATACCGTTGGGAACGGCGACGACGATGACGACGGAAAGCAAGCGCACGCCGGCGACAACCAAGTGGAGGTTCCAGAAGCTTCTTCTTCCTCAACTGTCTAACCAACTCCTCAATTAATTTCCTAACTGCCTCACCACCGACGCCTAACCGTCGCCTGCCCACCCAACTACTTTACCGCTGCCCGCCTGCCCATGCAACCGCCTGCCATCGCTGCCAAGCCTATATAAGGACCCCCAGAGTTCTTCTTCTCCATCACCATTCTTGGATGGCGAAGCCCTGTCAAATTGGTGGCAAGATTATTCCTTCCTCCTCCGAGAGTCCGACCATGGTGGAACCGAGGCGCTTCCCTGTGAAGGAATGGCGACAGTCGTCATCGAGCGGGTGAGTCCCTCTTTCTTTTTCCTCTGTTCGACTCTCATTCAATTCTGATCAGTGACCCCTCGAAGTTGTAGTTCTTTAAGCAGTTATATTTCCGACAGTAAAGTCTAAAATCAGTAATCATCTTTACTACGCGTTCTTCGATTGTACTCGATCCCGATCCTGTGCCGATCAATCACCGAACCATATCAGTGCATCATGACCGATCGGAAGAGAAGTTCGAATTTCGGTGAGTAATTCGTCTTTCCTTGTTTTCTTGAGCCTGTACAATCTAGTATTGATCGATCTCCACCTCTAATTTTGGTTTCCTTGATCAAACAAACGAAGGAAACTCATTCAATTGGTCCTTGTTTCATGCATGCCACCTGTTTGACGAATTGCCTGAACCAATGTTGCTACCAGGTCTGGACACGGAAAGTCGTTGTATCGGACACGAGGACACTGATAATTGAACTAATTTGCTCAGGTATATTATCTCAGTATTTGCTATAGTTCGTAGCATTGGAATTGTGTCAGAACAGGTTGAGTCGGGGTAATTAATTTGTAGTAATTGTGTTGAGGTATTACAGTTGATACATGGCACGAGCAGGACTGATTTGGACTTGTGTCGGAGCGACGCAGCAGGGGTTGACAGAGGTAAGCGAAGGAATTATATGGACACTGTCCTTGTGTCTTATACTGTCAGGTGATCAGGACACAGGATGACACAAGTCCTGGGTCAAAGAGTGGATAGTGAAGAACTGGGTTTCAAATGTGACCGGTAGGTTTTGAATATGTTAGGGTTGGTTCTTAGCAGCCAGTAAGTCCAAGAATAATAGGTTTGATAATTTTGTATAGAATTTGAATGTGGGATCTTTGGTGAGTATTAGCTTGGGCCGAGTAAGAGTGTAGCAAATAGTTCGTAGTTTAATTGCACATTCCATTGGCTTTGAATTCCCATATTATGCAATAGCTTGGTTCACTTGGTTTGAATGGCAAAAAAGTTGGGTTTGGTGGACATGGTTCGATTGATTAAGGGATTTGGGACCGCTGTTTCTTGATAGAAGATTGTTCTGGACTCAAGCATGGGCTTAGATAGCAAGTGGATTTTTAAACCATTAATTGATAGGTGAGTTAGTGAGGTTGCAGTGAGGTTGCTAGCACGTTTGGTTAGTATTATACATTAGAGAGGTAGTTTGTGTAATGAGAGTTAATTCTTTAATATAGTGTTATTGCAGTTAAGGAAGACCCTTAGTATATATTTCTAAATTGTATTTTCCTATTTCTAGGTGATCTAGAAGACTTGGACAAAATACCAGAAAAGAGGTAAGTACATGTACTCAGTATTACCATCATGGCATGCATTACACTCACATTGTCTCTTGTCATATTTTACTGTTCTTGATTGATTGATTGCATTATTTCTCGTGTCGGGTGGGCGATGTTCTAGAGACATGTGATTGACTAATATTGGACAAATATTGCCTGATAGCATACCATGTATGCCTGATGTCCATTTCGTGCGTGACTGATAGCATTGTCGTTAGACATACCTGATTATTGATTGACTGATAGCATATTTTATATGCCTGATTACATATTAGTTCCCACATGTTGATAATGTCCAATTGCACATATACACATAGCTAGTGTATATTTTATACTCATCTTGCTTCCCTGTCTTTTAGTTATATTTTGATGCACCGTTCCATTGATCTCTGTGGTGAGTTTTATTGAGTTACATTGTACTTTGCTCCTTTTCTGACTGGATTGTTGATTACAGATGGGATGGATCTTTAAATTGTCATGGCTAGCATTGGAGCTCACTTGACATTGAGATAGCTAGTTTCCTGTATAGGAGATTGATTGAGTATATTTGATTATATGTTGTTGTTGTTGTATCATTTATTTTTACCAGCTTTGTACCCGGACATTCATGTATAAGTTGTAATAATTGTATAATAAATTGCTGTGATGGTTAGTATAGATTTTGAGATTAGATGCTGTGATGAGATTACTCTTGTTATTGATGACTCGACGGCTCAATACTGTTGTCAACGACAGTGTAGGCCGGGCATGCATCGGCCCATACCCGATTATTCGGGAGCAGGGCGTGACATATTTTTGTGGTGGCCCATGCAGGTCGATCTAATGGTGCCTAGGACTAGAGTACCATTGGGAGCCTGCGAAATAGGAACTCATCACAGCATAGGCCGATTGTGTGATAGTGTGTATTTTTCTATCTATAATAAATTCTTATTTTTCTCTCTTCCTGTCTCATAATGTTTTCCTACAAAAGTCGTGATTACAATTACATAATTTTTGGGGATCATCTCCTTCTACAACATTATCGGATCCTAGCACCCTTTAGGGTCTGGGTTCCTTGCCACTTAGAGATTAAAGTCAGAGTTTCCAAACTCCTTATTTAGCCAGGCATTTCAAAATTCTCCATTGGCTTTTAAAGTCTATTTGATTTTCTCTAACCATTCCAAGCCCAACTATTTCATTTAGAGCCATAGAGCTCATATATTAGCTATTCCATCCTTTCGCAAAACCATTTCTCTATCCATTCCCTATTTAGAGTTTCAACTCATCTTTAGCCGTATTAAATACTTATTCCAATGACATTCCCATGACTAGTGTATCAACTCTATAATACATTTCTAATCACTCAAATGGACTTGACCTTGGTTTTCCTAAGACCAACCAATAGTCAAATTCTTCGGGAACCAGAGGACTCGTAAGGCTAGCTTCAACTTAGAAGACTTCTCCAAACTTCTATAGAATTACTTTCTAATATTTCCTAAGTTACTTCCAAGGACTGAGAAATTCTTCCACTCCGTAGAGCCTTACTATCTCCGGTCTGTTTTTGATTACTCTAGTATCTTTAACCTCGATCCTTGAATATCAAAGGATAGTGGAAAAGCAGATGCCTCTCGGCTTAAATCCATTCTTATGATTCCTTTTCTTCTATTTTGATAGTCAATCTCTTGATTCTCAAGGACAAATATTTATACTACATGTCCTTCCTAGCGTGATTGAATCTCGTTAGTAAATCGGAAAGCTTGCTTGAATTGAATTATCAAAGTACTCATTTGAAATTCCAATGGATAACCATTGAGGGAATATTCGATAACCTACAATGGCGTGGCAGCCGCACACTGCAGCCATTTATCTGGATTATGAAAACTGCAGGTCCCTTGCAGCCATCAGCGCACTGGCGAGACAGAGGCTCTAAGTCGAAGTGATCTCAGGTATGTATAGGTTTCGAATATTATTGAGATTATGTTTCTATCCCTTAAAGTTGTTTTGCCCATAGTAAAGTTTAGAAATTATTCGGTACCTATCATTCTTGAGTCACAGAGCCAAGAGTTCACTGCAGCCAGATGTACACTGGCGGGGCAGGAATTTTAGGTAAAGTAATTTCGGATATGCATGAGTTTCGAATATTTTAGACTAAATTCATGATTGGCCTCCTATCACTCTTGACAACTTTACTAGAATTTATCTTGATTTTAAACCATGACTCGAATTTAATCGTACCTAGATGACTTCAATAGTTATGAGTAGATCATGCCTAAATGATTTGAATCTATCGTGCCCAAATCATGTTCTAATCTTGCCTGAGTAACTTAGATTCTCAATTGACCATGATTTTGTTTTAGATCGTGTCAAATCTTTTGACCTTCGAATCATTTCATGCCTAATTAATTATGATCGTGCTGATTATCCTTAATCGTGCTTAGACTCTAAATTTGACCATGACTATGCCGTTTGTTTTGGATCGTGCTAAATCCTTCTAATTTTCTACTCAAGATCGTGCCTATATAAATTTTCTACTAATCGTAACTTTATCGTTCCAAATGACCTTAATCGTAATCCTGATTATCCTTAGTCGTGATTAAAACTTAATCACGATAATACAATTTATAAACGTGCCTTAATCGTGACTGCATCGCTTTTGAAATTTTTTGAATATTATTAATCATGTCTGAATCGTGCTAAATAAAATTTCATAATCATGCTTAGTTGATTCCAATCTTCAAATTATTTTCCTAAATTGTGCCAACTTGTATCCTTATTTGTACCTAGATAATTCTATCGTGCCATGTATTCTAGTTAATTCCTTTGAAATTTCGAGGACAAAATTTTTCTAAGGTGGGTAGATTTGTAACTCCACATTTCCGAGCTATAAATTTTATTTTTCATGATTTTCTATATATTTCAGGTATTATTTTCTTAGAATATTTGAATGAGTTAGCCAATTTAATTATTATGACCTTCTATTAGAGATTATTGCTCTATTACATTTATATATGCATTGCATACTTTAAACATAGCCTTCATACCAAAATTTATTGTCTGTTGGTCCAACCCCAATCTAATTTTGTTAAACCTCATATTTTAGTAGCCAAACCTTCCTCTCAAATTCCTATTCAACAAATCATTTTTTCAGCCAGCCCAACCCAATGGGCCAGCCCGGCTTATTAGAGCCAGCCTATTAGCTCTGTGGGCGTGGGTCTAACCCGATAACCGATAACCCTTCATCCGCACCCGATAACCCAACCATTATATTCAAACTTCTCCAATTCCATTCCCTTCACTCCTCTGCTGCTGATGTAGTTGGGAACGACGACGACGAAGACAGGAAGCAAGCGCACGCTGGCAACAACCAAGTGGAGGTTCCAGAAGCTTCTCCTTCCTCAACTGCCTAACCAACTTCTCACTAATTTCCCAATCGCCTTATCACCAACGCCTAATCGTTGCCAGCCTGTCTAACTACTTCGCCGCTGCATGCCTGCCTGCGCAACCGCCTGCCGTCACCGCCGGCCTATATAAGGACCCCCAGAGTTCTTCTTCTCCATTACCATTCTTGGACGACAAAGCCCTGTCAAATTGGTGGCAGGATTCTTCTTCTTCTTCTTCTTCTTCTCCTCCGAGAGTTCGACCATGGTGGAACCGAGGCGCTTCCCTGTGATGGAATGGCGATAGTCGTCATCAAGCGGGTGAGTCCCTCTTTTTTTTCCTCTGTTCGACTCTCATTCAATTCTGATCAGTGACCCCTCAAAGTTGTGGTTCTTTGAGCAGTTATATTTTCGATAGTAAAGTCTAAGATCAGTGATCATCTTCACCACGAGTTCTTCGATTGTACTCGATCCCGACCCTGTGCCGATCAATCACCGAACCATCTCAGTGCATCGTGACCGATCGGACGAGAAGTTCGAATTTCGGTGAGTAATTTGTCTTTCCTTATTTTCTTGAGCCTGTACGATCTAGTATTGATCGATCTCTACCTCTGATTTTGGTTTCCTTGATCAAACAGATGAAGGAAACTTATTCAATTGGTCCTTGTTTCATGCATGCCACCTGTTTGACGAATTGCCTGGACCAATGTTGCTACCAGCTCTGGACACGGGAAGTCATTGTATCAGACATGGGGATACTGATAATTGAACTAATTTCTCAGGTATATTATCTCAGTATTTGCTATAGTTCGTAGCATTGGAATTGTGTCAGAACAGGTTGAGTCGGGGTGATTAATTTGTAGTAATTGTGTTGAGGTATTACAGTTGATTTATGGCACGAGCAGGACTGATTTGGACTTGTGTCGGAGCGACACAGCAGGGGTTGATAGAGGTAAGCAGAGGAATTATATGGATACTATCCTTGTGTCTTGTACTGTCAGGTGATCAGGACACAGGGTGACACAAGTCCTGGGTCAGAGAGCGGATAGTGAAGAACTGGGTTTCAAGTGTGATCGTTAGGTTTTGAATATGTTAGGGTTGGTTCTTAGCAGCCAGTAAGTCCAAGAATAATAGGTTTGATAATTTTGTATAGAATTTGAATGTGGGATCTTTCGTGAGTATTAGCTTGGGCCGAGTAAGAGTGTAGCAAATAGTCAGTAGTTTAATTGCACATTCCATTGGCTTTGAATTCCTATATGTTAGTAGCTTGGTTCACTTGGTTTGAATGGCAGAAGAGTTGGGTATGGTGGACATGGTTCGATTGATTTAGGGATTTGGGACCACTGTTTCTTGATAGAGGATTATTCTGGACTCAAGCATGGGCTTAGATAGCAAGTGAATTTTTAAACCATTAATTGATAGGTGAGTTAGTGAGGTTGCAGTGAGGTTGATAGCAAATTTGGTTAGTATTATACATTAGAGAGGTATTTTGTAATGAGAGTTAATTCTTTAATATAGTGTTATTGCAGTTAAGGAAGTCCCTTAGTATATATTTCTAAATTATATTTTCCTATTTCTAGGTGATCTAGAAGGCTTGGATAAAACACCAGAAAAGAGGCAAGTATATGTACTCAGTATTACCATGGCATGCATTACACTCACATTGTCTCTTGTCATATTTCACTGTTCTTGATTGATTGCATTGCATTATTTCTCGTGTCGGGTGGGGGACGTTCTAGAGATATATGATTGACTAATATTGGAAAAATATTGCCTGATAGCATACCCTGTATGTCTGATGTCCATTTAATGCGTGACTGATAGCATTATCATCAGACATGCCTAATTATTGATTGACTGATAGCATATTTTTATGCCTGATTACATGTTAGTCCCCACATGTTGAAAACGTCCAATTGCACATGTACACATAGCTAGTACTTATTTTATACTCGTCTTATTTCCCAATCTTTTAGTTATATTTTGATGCACCGTTCCATTGATCTCTGTGGTGAGTTTTATTGAGTTACATTGTACTTTGCTCCTTTCGTGACTAGATCGTTGATTACAGATGAGATGGATCTTTAAATTGTCATGGCTGGCATTAGAGCTTACTTGACATTGAGATAGCTAGTTTCATGTATAGGAGATTGA
Source organism: Iris pallida (assembly GCA_029216955.1). Taxonomy (NCBI): domain Eukaryota; kingdom Viridiplantae; phylum Streptophyta; class Magnoliopsida; order Asparagales; family Iridaceae; genus Iris; species Iris pallida. The sequence continues at coordinate 57,692 of JANAVB010009650.1, forward strand.
TTGAGTATATTTGATTATATGTTGTTGATGTTGTATCATTTATTTTTACCGGCTTTGTACCCGGACATTCATGTATAAGTTGTAATAATTGTATAGTAGATGCTGTGATAGTTAGTATAGATTCCGAGATTAGATGTTGTGATGAGATTACACTTGTTATTGATGACTAGACGGCTCACTACCGCTGTCAACGACAGTATAGGCCGGGCATGTATCGGCCTGTACCCGATTATTCGGGGCGGGGCGTGACAACCTATCAAGTCGTGCTTGTCTTTCGGCCCGTAATCAAAGACGCAACTACTCGGTGAGACTCTCTTTCCATGTAACCGTGCTACAAATCCATCGTGCCGTGCCTCGTAACTCAGTGAGACTTAACCATATCGCCGCCTCGCGGCCCTTGCTACTCTGATCACCAACTGACCCAATCAAGACTTGTGGACTAAGTGTCACTCGACCGACTTTACCTTGCGGCATTTCCTGACTTAAACTCAAGATGACTCAAATCTAACTTATGCAACTTATATGCCGACAACTTAAGACTCGACGTCATATCTCGTACCGAAGCACGGTGTCTTCGTTGCAGCCAAATCTTAGGCCCAAATATTGTCTTCCGATCGTGCACGCATTCGACTCGACTCATTGATATATAGTGAACACAATACTCGACTCAATCCAAAGGCATACACGCAAATCGCCGCCCATGTCGACTCATCTATATGAACTAGTCACTAGCGCCCAGCGCTATAATGGGCTCCCTTTGTAGCTTTTGATTAGATGGATGCCCCTTGCCAGCGCGAGTAGCTTGCTCCGTTGCAAGTCCAAGCCTAACCCGTGCGGTCATCCAGTACAGCTACGAATGTCTACCATCGAAACGGTTCCCATGGGTTGTCTGGGTCGCCGTTCGAAAAACTGTTTATTTTACCTTGTATAAGTTGTCTAATGACAATGCAAGACTCGACTCGAACTGACGTCTCACACAGTCAATCTACTACTAGTGTTACCATCTCTTTCAGGGCCAAGTTCAATACTTCTCACATCTGAGACCTTGCATCGACGATCCAGTCACGAGCATTCTTCTTTCTTGCCTAATCATTTCACTCAACTCAAGAACAACTATTTGAAATACTTTCCAAACTCAATAAATCAACTATGGCCCATGCCTTAAAACACTAAGCCTGTGACATCATGTTTTAAACCAACTTGAACTCTATGCGACACCACCGCCCAAGTCATACTCTATATGATGGGCCTTACGATCGTGAACCCAAGTTATATCGATAACCGTAGAAAATATAGGACAGTTCTTAGAACATCTTCGATCGCCTAGGATCACCTAGCCTAACTTAATCGTGCATCAACTTGACGAACAAAGGCTGCGTCATGCCTTGCGTCGTGGGAATGTGCCGTGCACGTGTTTGACTTTGAACAACCAAGATATTTGGGGTGCCTAGACTTATGCCATAAGATGTGCAATGCAGCTTAACCAATAGGGTGGGCAAAGGCTATGCCAAGCCTTGGACAATGGATCGTGCATTCTTTATCAAGCATTTATGCGGGCGACGCCTATGACTTAGGCTACATTCATAACTTTGCCTACTCAACCAACTTTCCTTCTCCCAAGCCACGAAACGAAGGATCGAGTGTAATTTTCAAAGCACGTCGTACACCAACTCTAAGCCTACCGTTGGACCTTTCCATATTCTAACTCAGTTCGACCTGTCGGAATTATTCCCTTAGCTATGTGGATTTATCTTTTTTATTATCAATCCTACTTGTGCAAGTTGAAAACATATTCTAACTCAGTTCGACCTGTCGGAATTATTCCCTTAGCTATGTGGATTTATCTTTTTTATTATCAATCCTACTTGTGCAAGTTGAAAATATATAATTTATTATGTGAAGGCTAAGATGAGGCGAGTTCACCGAAACTACCCCACCTGAGCGAGCGGTCGCCTCGACTGAGCGATGTCTTCGAGCAGCTGTTGCAAGGCTAAGTCTGAACACCGTTGGCGTTCCGATTTCTCTGATTGACTAAGCGGGATGGGGTACTACATCATACACCACTCAGAAAAAGTTTCGTCCTCGAAACTAAATGAGTACTTACTTATCGACTTATCACTTGTTTCAACATCCTACGTTTGTCGCACACATTTCTACTATGCGTTCCCTCAAATCCGAGCCATGCACATGCTACCCACAATCTTTTCTTCAAAACTCACGATCTTAAAATCCTCAACACTTTCTCGTTCCTCAAGTCTCACTTGAATTCAACGTATCACTTAGTTTGGATCGTGCACACATTCCATGCATCCTCGAAATACATGCATTTCAACCAAGCCTTGTGATAGTGAATCTAATCCCACCTATCTATTCATCCACTCAATCCCGAAAATCAATCGTATCGATGCTAACTCTCATAACATGGACATCTCGCCTAGCCGCTAGGCCATCTCTCTAAGCTAAAGTCAATTGTCAATATTGGAATCATAGTTTCCAAACAACGATATCAACACTGACCCCATCCTAAGGTCAAACCAGGTTGATAGTACGGGGTTTTTCTACCCAAGCTCGCATCACTCACGATTTCTAAAATTCGAGCATAGATTTCCTATACGCATCCCGACATTCGTCGTACGGGGTCCGAGTCATTCATTAAAGCCATCCTATTGTAAGTTCACTCAACCAAATCTTCGACATATCAATATCGCTTGTCCAACAAGCCATTTTGCATAGTCTATCTCTTCGAACACGTTCGACATAATCTGCCTATCAATCCTTCCAAGTCAAACACACTACGACACAATTCACCGCTAAACCATAATTCACATTTCATACTCCTTAAGTCATTTATCCTAATTCACATAATCGATCGTAAGGTCGTCTAGCTTAACAATATGTTGTGCCCCGATCTCACGCGAGTCAGATTATCCACGGTGGGCATGAATCACCATGCACGCTCCCGCGGGATAATCATCCTCATCGGGATGTAACTCTCGCTTGAGTATAGACTAGTTCATTCTCGATACGCAGATTGGACCTACTCAATCCTCAAGTTTTATTCATTCGTCAATCACAAGTCCTACAAATCCTCGAATTCACCTTCGTATCAAGACAACAAGTCAAGACAATCAAAGTTGTCGTATCTTAATTTTTCGAGTTCGATTATTCCCGCGACATGAATCACCATGTCAGCACTCATGCAGAACGATCGCCCCAAATTCGACGCGATGCATGTGCGAGCCTAGAGTTGCGCTCGCGCAAGACAAGAATATCGAAGCTGTGGTTATCCGCGTAACCATCAAGACACTTCTATTTTTATCCATATTTATTTTAATCAAAATCCTAAGTACACCATCCGTCAGGACAATAATACTTGCACGACCATCATTCGCCGAGTTGAGTACTCCCGAGTTATCGTATATCATCTTTGATACGCCTCAATATCATCGACGATATACGTAACCTGATGATCTTCGTTTGCAATGAATTCTTAGTCGTGCATCTGATGCTATCGTCCGTCTGGATAGTCTCCTCGATATTCAAATTCAAGTTCGATCATTATCCCTCGTATCTATTCATAATATCAATTTTCTCAAATCTAATTTTACGTATTGTACATTCGTCTATCTTAAGTCATCGACCAACATATTTCCTCAATTCGCATCATTCCTTGCTAACTCAAATCATCGAGCAACATTCAATCCAATCCTTAGAGTCATTTACGTAACTTCACAATTCAACTTTTCTATGCACGCTATCTTCCCATCGTGCTAACTTTTTCTATACGATCCACCTATCGATTTCCTTTATCAAGTCATCCATTCGCACACCCTAACTTTTCTTCGATTCGATTTTACCTACTCAATCATTTTTTTCATTATAGAAGCATGGAAAAGAATAAAGAAAGACCTATGCGGCTCCAACAGAAGGATCCCCATACGGCTTAGGATCCCCATGCGACTCAGAAGTCCATGCGGTTCAAGGGTCCATGCGGCTCGAATAGATCCATGCGGCTCAGAAAGAAGCCACGTGGTCTTCAAACAGTTCTTCTCTCTACATGCGGCTGCATTTAATGTCCTGACGACTGTCTGACAAAAAATAGCCATGACAGCTCTAACATAAAGATGCAATAATGACTGACATGATGGCGTGTTTATAGAAAATAGGAGAAAATCTCCTTACGGCTGGCAAAATCTACCAAGTCCCGAGGCCACTCTATGCGGCTGCCCATCTGTATGCGGCTGACCATCTGCATGCGGCTGCCTATCCCTATGCGCGCCCATCTGTATGCGGCTTCCTATCTCCATGCGGCTGCCCCTCTGCATGCGGCTGCCTATTTCCATGCGGCTGTCCATCCCCATGCGGCTGCCCATCCACATGCAGCTGCATGTTTCATGCGGCTGAGAGGACCCCCCATATGCGGCTCAGCCAGGACGATCCAGTTGAGACACGTGGCGCTCTTCGCTACAATTGAGACACTTGGCACTCTTATCTTCCCCGAAATTATGGGTGCTAACAAATCCTAACAAAATCAGATTTTTTGCGATCGTCATAATGGCCCAGATCAAATCATATCAAGTAAATTGGACACGTGGCAGGCTATCACAAATCACGAAGATTCATGGCAATCAACATTTATTGCCCACAGAGATTTGATACAATCTACATTAATTACCTAGATTTGCTACAATTAGAATGAAGGGCCTAGATTAATTGATCCTTAACCGCCGACTTCTCAAGGAGGCAATCATTTACAAACCCTAATGATCACACCCCCACTTTTATAAATAGCAAGGTGCCATTCCCTTGCAAAAATAAAAGGAAAGAAGGGAGAGGATTCTGAAGGGATTGGAGAATTCAGGAGAGTGCAGAGAAAGAGAGAGCACTACAGAGACATCCAGAGATCCAGCAACCGAAGGTGCAAGGGAGTCTCCCCACACGTCCAAGAGCATTTCTTCACCGGAGGCAAGGCTGCATCCGATAGTCCAAGGAGTAAGGCAGAGCTGTCGTCGCTTTCCCGAGCCTCTACCGTCACCCCCCAGAATCTAAAATAAACAATTGTACTTAGATTACTGTACCTAGGTTTTCGTCCCTAGGCTTTCTTTGTGCGAGCGAGTTTGTATTGTGAAGTAAAAGTCCAGTCCTCCGATATAATGTTATGTTCTTTTATATTTCATGGCAAATACGATGGCGACTCTGCTGGGGACAAACTTCTCCATGGCTGAGGAGTTGGTGACGCAATCGGATGCAGCCAAACTTGGCTCCACACAACAGAAGATGGTCGTCCTTCGACCAACAGGCATTTGAAGAAATGCTCTCCGACGGGAGCGCTGGCCCGGTCCAGAAGCGATCCCGCACAAAGAAGGCTCACAGGGAGTGGAGGCCAAAATCATTTGCTCCTTCCTAAGCTCTGGATGGAGTACTCTCTGCTGCCCAAGACGGTGAAGGCAACTCTCATGCGGCTCCACTTTAAGCCATAGAGGACTCTGTTGTCCCAAGTCCGGCAGAGAAAAGCACTACGAGGCTGGACTTGCAGGGGCAAAGAGTGATTCTATGTGCTCCAGGAAGAAGTCGAACAAAGGCACTAGCCGCAGGCTGAACACTCATGCGGCCAAGATTGCCAACCGCACGAATGAAGTCCATGAAGCCGAAACTGCCAGCCGAATGCATAACACTCATACGGCTAAGATTTCCAGCAGCATGTAGAAGACTTATGCGGCCGAGACTTCCAGTCGCATGAAGAAAGCCCATGCGGCTGCGATTTCCAGCCGCATGAAGACTGTTGATTCCAGCCGTATGCTGTCTGCTCCACGCGGCTCAGTCTTCGATCGCCTCTCCTATGGTCCTGATCTCTCAAGCTCTCGAGAAAATAATCTGACTCTCTAAGCACCACTTAGACTCTTCCAACTATGTACCCTCACGTACTAGAGTGAAGAAGTCTAGGGCAGCGCGAGCTTGGCGAGCTCAGTCCGCCGTCCCGAC
>JANAVB010009651.1:0-26540 GCA_029216955.1 Iris pallida
ATTACCCTTTCTTACTTTCTCTATGTATATGTATATAGATGCTAACCATTACTTTCTCTATGTGTATATATGTATAAGCCATATGGTACATAGTATATAGTAATATGTATTTGTGGTATATAGTCTATAAGCTATATTAGACTAGGCTATACCTCGGTATCCTAGTATTGTGAGGTAACCTATGCTTGACCTAGAAAATTGACTAGATAGTCCTAAAATGATTTCTAGACTTGAATTTGACTAAACCCTAGACTAGTTGACCTAGTTTGACTAGATGTTGACCAGTGACCAAGAGTTGACTTTGACCTAGAGTGGCCTAGAATCATGTAGAATGTATTGTAAACTTTATTTATATATCTTGGATACATTGTAACCTATGTTGCTCTAAATAGAACTCAGTTACTCCTGTACGGACATCTATTCTCATCAGTCGTTCAGGATATCATGCAAGTACATTCTTTGATCGTTTCATACTTGTTATGACTTATATTCTTGCTCTAGACTATTTACTTGATGTTGTCACGTTGTTTTTAGGGATTGGTACAATATGGATCTTTTTATGAGATGTTATCTCCCTCGAGTGCATCGGGTACTTCGTTATGTGCTTTTCATGAACATCATGTACACCTCGTGTTCTTATTATTCATATAACTCATGTGCTCTCATGTACTCTCAAGTTCACATGCGCTTCATGTATAAACATTCATGTGCAATAACGTAACTTGACTAGATCCTTGTGTACTGATCAGGGTACGGGGGAGTAGAAGTGGTTATGTGGTAATTCCAAGTAGTGTAATCATGTGCATGTCTGTTATACTCTCATGTATAATGGAGTTACCTTAGAATAATTATGTGCAAACCTATCCGATTACATAACCATCTGTGCTCTAATCACTTTATATTTACTTACAGTCTTACTTTCCATATATATTTCCAGTTTTTAGATATCTCTCTTACTTTCATGTACATTTTTGCAGCATTTCATGTATCTTATTCTATTGCTTGCTTTATATTTTCTGCCATGATATGAACTGTGTGAGAGTTATGTATTCGTTCCTATCCTGACTGGACATGTTAAAAATATTACAGAGGATGAGGAGGAGTTCTGTCCTACCTATTACGTTGTCGGCTTAGACGACACATGTGACCTGGACCCTCAGCAGGATCCACCTTGCTTTGAGGATGTTACCATTTTCCTATACTAGACTTTTAGGCTTTACGTTATGTTATTTGTGTTGGACTTCTGAGTTGTGTTATTTATGGATGTTGGTATTTGTGTTGTTAGACACTTAGACTTATTTTCTTCTGTTTGTATCTTATTGAGTTTTTATATCTATCATATCGTTGTTTCCATCTTAGAATTGTGATTGAGTTGTACTTTCTATATTGTCCTCCGATTAGAGAGTATATCTTGTACAGGTACATTTATACTGAGTTAGATGTATGTGACCTAGGACAGCGTTCTACTATCGATACTGTGCTATAGGCTGGATGTACCCATACTTCTTGTTCCCCTACACTGGGTGTGGGTCGTGACAGGTCCCATTGATTATTTGTTATTATTATTATGTGTTGTTATATTATGATATCCCTAATTTCGAGGAAGAAATTTTCTAAGGTAGGAAGGTTGTAAGCCTCCTAGATTTTAGAGTTATTTTATTTATTTATTTTTACTATTTTAATTAATATATTTATTGATAGATATTTTTCCCACTATATCTAATATCTAATGGGTTTAGAATTCCATAAATTCTACCTACATCATATGGTCTATGTAGCAACCATAACTACCCCATAATCAAGTTGAATAAAAACTTTTCTATGGTGTACCTAGTCCTAACCATTCTCCTAAAAATCAAACCAATCCTAATTGTAAATGAGCACTTCCTAGTCGCAGGCTCGCAGTAGTACGACTAACTTAAGTGCTACCACGAGTTCGCACAATTTTGTGAAAACAAACCTACATGGGCCATCAAAAAAACTTTACGACCTGCATCCGCTTTTCGGGATACGAGTATGTAGCTAAGTCCGGCCTACGCCGCAGCATCGACGGTAGTATGCTGTCTAGCCCTCTGCCAATCTCAAATACAACAAAGTTATCTATTACTCATTCACAATAACTTTTATTTACAATCTAATAATACATCAAAGTAATATTCGGGAACAAATCTGCTAAATGTTTAAATCCAAAAACTATATAGTCTATAATCTAAGGTCGGCCTCCAGGGTCTCTATCTCCCCCCACTACAAGAAAAATGACGATTCTTGACGGTTTATCTCTGACGGTCATGAAAAACGGTCAACAAAATGGGTTATCTTTAAGGATTTGGACTTAAGTCAAGAAATGACATGCTTTATGTTATTTTAGCAATTTTATAGCATAATAGTTGACGGTTTTAGATGATCCGTCAAGATACATCATTTTATTTATTGACGGTTTGATGATAACGTCAACTAATGTATGTGCAAAAAACTTGGCGGGATTTTTTCAACAGCCATTTTGGTAAAATTTTGAAAAAAAATTATTGCATTTTTATGTTGACAGTTGTCCTTCAACCCCATTCTATTTATTTCCCGTCCTTTCCTCTCCACTCTGTTTCTCCCTCAATGTTGTTGTTGATGGAGAATCAGAGCCCAAATCAAAAATCTTCCTCTCCATCCTCTCCATCTCCTTCTCCTTCTTCCTCTTCCTCCTTTCTAAATCCCAAAACCCTAACCCCAATTCCATCTAATGTCGTCCCCAAACCCTAACCATAGATCCATCAGTCCAAAGTTATGATGTCCACGGCGAAGTCGGAGGTCATCAAAGTCGGAGGTCCTCCTCCTCCACGACATTATCGAGCCACCGGATCCTCGGTTCACATCAGCCGATATCAATGCTTCCCAGTAAATCCGACTTCTCTTCCTTCTTCTCCTTCTCTCTCTCCTGACCCGAACGAAACCCTAGAAATTGCCATTAGTGGAGCTCCAATAAGAAAGAAGTAGGGATATTGAGGGTGGCAGGGAAAAGATGTCCTCTCCCGTGGAGGTCGGCGCCGGCCGCCTCCTCTTTTCATTTCTCGAATAACCCTCTGATCCACTCTCTGAGCTCCCTAGGACTTACTATCGGATGGCAATCGAATGGGGCTCCTCAGATCGGCCATAGGTTAGGGTTTTCTTTGTTTCTGAAGAGTTAGGGTTTTGTTTTATTTTCTATGGATTCGTCGATTGATTGTAACGATTGTCCATTAGGTGTTGAATAGATTTAGTGCTGTTATATATGACGATGCTCGATGAATGTTTGATTTTGTTATGTAGATAAATTTTCTCCAATTTCTAAACTTTTGGGAGTATTTCTCTCAAAACTATTCGAAAGATAATTTTTTGGTCGGTAATAGTCCAAATTATTCTAAAGCAAAATTTTCTCTGAGAAATTTTGGAAGATTATGTGTCGCTCCAGGCGCATGCCTTGCTTTTGATGTGAAAAGCGGCATTGTACAGTGAAGCTTCCTTTTTTGTTGCGAACAAGTTGATGTGGAACGGAGCAACACAGGAGTTTCAGTGTCGAGGACCTTTACTGTGCATACTATACATGCACCTTGCTCTAGTTAGGCCCGTACCTCATTTTTTTGCACTGGGCCTCCCATCACATAGGTGCGTATGTACAGTTTATGCCTCTAACAAGTGTGCTAATAGTTAATCTTGAGCAATAGGGAATTGGTTTATTATCAAGCTTTAATTAACCCTGGTTGTTCGAATGTAGTATGACTACAAATGACACAGTGCTTGTTTTAACTTAATTTGGTTGTTTTATTCATGATGATTTTTATTTATAGTTCCTTAGAATTTAACAAGATTCTATAAGTTTCTTTGCTATTTGAAATAATTTTGTAAGTTTATCATCATTCAAGCCTTCTCCCATCACAGTCGGGTCGGTTATATAGCATACGAGAGCTTAATAAAAGAATTAGAAATGTTTTATGACCGTCTGTCTCTGTTGATATGACGACAACCCTATATTTTGGCACCAAATTCGTAAGCAAGGTAGATGTGAGCATGAAAGGTTCAATCCATAAAGCTTAGATGGCCAGTTGGTAGGCATGTACACCTATGTTTTGGCTACATAGTTTAAACCCAAGCGACCCGAGAACACCCTGAAGTGACCGAGGATCACTCTCTGAGCTCCCCTAGCATATAGAGTCCAGATGATAAACTAGTTGCTTATTATGCATATCAAAATGTATGGTCTCGTAAAAGAATTTGTGTTAGCTTGGATTCAGCAGGGTCTTACCATAACAAAATAGCCCGATTTTGATATTTTCATTAAGAGTTTTTACCTTGTCAATGGGAATGATTAAAATGAACATATGAAAAAAAAACTTTAATTTGAATTATAAACTATTTTATCATGTTCGGTAGTTGTGGAATATTATTACGAGTACTATATGATGGCTCAAGTATGTTTTGTAGGTGACAATCTTCAAATTCTAAGGCAAGAGTTGAAGAGCCAAGGAAGCATGTAAAAAGTTTAAAGAAAAGTCGATATGGTCCAAGATTTTGGAAGAGGTAGGTAGGTTGTACTGCCATACACTATACTTTCAGTACATTGGGGCATTAGGGCAATGACTCTAGCAAGTGCTTTTACAAATTAGTTTCCATTATGTTTTTCTGTGTGCACTATCGAAACATTAAGCTTTCTCTTGTTGTAATTTTAATTTTATATTCTAATTCACCTCTCCTATCTATTGGCGATGATATATATTTTCTGAATGGTAATATTTCTTTCACTTGGTTGAGAATATGCCTTCTAGAACTAACTTTGCATCTTTGTTGTAGGTCATGGAGAAGCTTGTAGATGTGGTGCAATTCTTGCATTTGGAGATATATGGTGCCTTTGGAAGTGCTGGTAATATTTTCTTGTAGTTTTTTGGAATGTATCTTTTTCTTCAATAGAAAACTGAATATTAGCTTGCCTGAAAAATACCGTATCCTCATAAAAAAACATAATTATAAGTACTACCTAAATAGTCTAATACCCTATTTTCTCGTTTTTCGTGTTTGTTTTGCTCGTCTGCGATACTTCTTCCTTGTTGTGACCATATGGAGAGTGACAATATTTCCTTTTTGTGACATGACAATAGACAATGATTATCTTGCTTTCGGAGGGCTTTTGTTTATGTGTGAGTATATAATATATATCAATAGAAGAGAGGGGGGTTGAAGGACATTTGGACCTGCTGCACTTGGCAGCATGTGAAGAACCTCCGACTTGGTGTGTCACTTTGGACACATGTGGATACTCTTGTGATTGGGTTTGGTACATAGGGTTCTTAAGAACCTCTTTTTTCTAGTGTTCATTTTACAATATAGCAAATATATTGTCTGATGAAACACATCTTTTGATGTTTGTGGCAACACAACCTTCAATTTCAGCAAAAAATTCACAAGTTATGAGATTGATTTAAGTGTCCCTTAGGCGCACCAATACATAATTTAAGGGAAAGTGATGGTGGTTCAATTTATCATCAATTATGTGTTATATAAATTTAAGAATAATTTTATGTGAGAGTTGCATGGATTGTAGCCCCCTATATATATGTTGCTATTTGTTTTCGACTTTCCCCTATATTTGCATTTCCAATTATTACACAATGCAGTAGTACGTAGAAGTACCATTTTTATCAAATTATTTGATAGACGTTGATTGTTATTTCTGTTGTAGCATGAGTAAAATCTTCAATATGCTAAGATGTTAAGTCTTTAGTTGATGGGTCTCTCCTTTTACATCAGTATTATATATATATATATATATATATATATATATATATATATATATATATAATACTAGCTTTATTGATGTATAAGGCGCAAAATGCCGAAGCCTATACAAGTAAGCGTGCCGAGCGCTCAAAAGACAACAAAATTAAAGGCGGAGGAGGCCAGGAGCCGGACATGCTTGCTGGGCCGTTCCTGGAGCTAGCATAGCGACCGCTAGGGGCTATCAGAGGGGTGGTGGCAGTGCCTACCGATTTTGGAGATCTGCTTGAGGACCTCATTGTATAAGGTATTGTAGTTATACGTCCGCCCATCGTACCTGAATTTGTTTCGGTTCTTCCACAGGACCCAAATGCTCGCAGTTGCGACGATCTAATGCCCATGAGACTTGCCCAAATGGCGAGTAGATCGTTGAAGCCGTCGGCCGAATGAGTAAGGTTGTAATTGCTAGACAGGTTGGTCCAGATCTGCACAACGAGGTCCCTGGAGAGCAGGACATGTTTTACGGTTTCAGATTTGTGGGTTGTGCAACAGTGACAGCTAGAGGTGAGGCTGAAGCCAATGGTTGTAAGGGCGTCGTCGGTGGGGAGCTTTCTGCGCTGCGCTCTCCAAATCAAAATAGACCATTTGTGGGGTATGCAGGATTTCTAGAAGGGGGTGGTGAAAGGGGTCGGCGTGCCGATACCTCTGGCCACGTGGCGAAGGCCAGCAAAAAAATACCGGGATTGTGGGACCACTGAAGAGTATCGGGGTCATCGCCGAGCCGAACATTGGTGACCGTAAGACTGTTGACCGCCCTCAGCCCCAGCCAGTTTGCCACTCTATCCTATCTCCTACCAGAGTTGTTGTCCCATAAGTCTCGGATCGAGCAGTTGTGGGGGGCGGTCGAGGTAGGAAGAAGGATGGCATCTCCAAGCCGCCGTTCGTGGCTCATCGACGAGCATCCATTTCCAAGCTGTAGGCGGATGAGGGGTTCGACGAGGTGGCGGCCGAGAAGGATGTGTCTCCAGGTTACGGAGGATCTGGTGTTGGCAACAGCAATCGAAGGGTAGGAGTATCGAAAGTATCTAGCCTTCATGAAGCGATTCCAGAGTGAGTTTCCCGTGCAAAGTTTCCACCACAGCTTCATGAAGAAGGCGTCAACGTTGTGATATAATCTACTGAACCCCTGTCCTCCCTAGTCTGTCGGCTTGGCCATCGAGTCCCAACTGGCCCAGTGGTGCTTGTCCTTGCCATCTATGTGCCTCCAAAAGAAGTTGGAGAAGAGCGCTTCTAATATAGACAGCACCTTCTTAGGGGGTGAGCAGTCAGCAAGGGTATAGATGGGGATGGAGGAGAGGACGTGCTTGATGTGGATCATCTTACCTCCCGAGAGAGGATTGCGTTATGCTAACCCTTAATTTTTTTTCTGATTCTGCTCATAAGGCTGTCGAAGAAGCTCGAACTCGATTTCCCGTACACCAGCGGGCAACCCAAGTAGCTAAACGACGGGTATGCTATTGAAAAGGAGGTCAGGTTGGAGAGAGTAGCTGAATGGGTCCTATCCGCTTTGTGATGGGTGTAGATGACGCTTTTAGCGGTATTAACTCGTTGACCCGAGCATTTGGTGTATCTCTCAAGTGTACTGCAGACAACCTCCACAGAACCGATGTCTCCGGAGGAGAAAATGAGAATGTCGTCGGTATAGGCTAGGTGAGTCATTATAGAGCACCCGGTGGTGGTGTGGAAGTGGTGGAAACCGAGAGTGCTTGGCAAAAAGCTGAGGTTTCTACTGAGCGCCTCGGCTACGATGATGAAGATGGCGGAGGATAGGGGGTCTCCCTATCTTACGTCGTGACTGGATTTGAAGAAGCCCTCCGCTTGCCCGTTGATGACAGCCGAGAACCAAGAGTTGCTAATTGATCGGAAGATGATGTCGATCCATGGCTTAGAGAAACCGAAGGCCCTGAATACCCAGATCATGAATTGCCAGTCCGGACGGTCATAGGCTTTCTCCATGTCCAGTTTAATGACCACGTTCCTGCCCTTGGACAGGAATTTCAAGCAAGTGATCATTTCCTGCGCCAGGAGGATGTTATCAATGATGTTCTACCCAGTGACGAAGCCACTTTGTTCCTCGAAGATAATCTTGGGGAGGAGATGGGACATGCGACTAACGATGATCTTTGAGATGACTTTATTGGTGAAGGTGCATAAGCTAATTGGGCGAAAATCTTTGAAGGTCTTTGGGTTGTCTATTTTTGGTATGAGGATGAGGTTAGCGCAGGAAATGGAACTGGGGTACTTCGCCACCTAAAAAAGGTAGTCGCCGCTTCGTAGAAGTCGGATTCGATGATATCCCAACAGGACCGGAAGAAGATACCGGAGAAGCCATCAGGCCCGGGAGCACTGTGTTCATTAAGAGCCCAGACAGCAGATCTGACTTTTTTTGTGGAGGGGGGTAAGGAGCAGTTCGTTCTCCTGATCATTGATCAAGCTGGGGATCCTGGCGAGAAGGTCCACATCCTTGATGATGACTTCTTTAGTAAAAAGTTTGGAGTAAAAGTTCGCAGCGGCAGCTTGGATGCCCCGTTGATCCTTGATTACCAAGCCGTTAACGTCGAAGATTTGGTAAAGATGCAGCTGACGTCTGCGGCCATTGACGCAGGAATAAAAGAAGCTTGAGTTCTTGTCTCCTTCAGTGTCCCAGGTGAGTCTGGCTTTCTGTTTCCAGAATTCAATTTCTACCTTAATTCGGGATTTAAGGAGCGCTCTGGTGAGGTTGAGTGCAGTACGGGTCCCCGGCGATCGGTCCGTGGTGTACTGAGATTCAGCGCGGGTGATGTCGTCTTCCGTCTCTCTAATGGCCTGGAAAATGTTACCGAAGGCGCTCCTGCTCCACGACGCTAAGGCTCTCCTGGTAGCCTTGAGTTTGTCTGCCACTCGAATAAGGGGGTCGGGATCGTTAGTGGATCTCCAGGCCGAGGTGACGATGCATCAGAATTGAGGGTGATGTTGCCAAAAGTCCAAGAACCTGAAGGGTTTCTTGATGCGGTTAGAGTTTTTGTTAATCTCAATCAGGAGGGGGAGTGGTCTGACTCGGTGTTGTTCAGGTGGGATAGGGTGGAGATAACTTCTATGTCGGACCAGCAATTGTTGACCAAGGCACGGTCCAGATGGGAGTTTTGTTGACGATCGTCTTCCTGCATGTTGCACCAGGTGAAGGCGTTACCAAAGAAAGGGAGGGGTGTCATATGGGAGTTGAACATAAAGTTGTTGAAGTCGTTCATGGCCGACTGCAGGGGAGGGCGACCCCAGACTTCTCTTCTTTACTCGAGATCGTGTTGAAATCTCCAATATAGATCCACGGGAGATTGTTGAGTTAGAGGTGGGTGTCTATCAAAGTGTCCCAGAGAAGCTTACGCTCTGGGATGTCGCAGCTATCGTGGATGGCTGAAAGAAGGCAGTGGGACATGATAGTGGGGTGCTCCACCCAGCAGGATAGCGTCTGACTAGAATCATGGATGATTCCAAACTAGATTTCGGAGCTGAAAAGGATCCAAATGTCGTTACACCCGGATTTGAGTCTTTTTGAGGGAATTTTGGTTCGATGATGATTAGAATGTCAATTCGGTAGATTTTTATGAGGCTTTTGATTCTCCTCTGAGTGGGTTTATTGGCCAGCCCTCTCAAATTCCACGCGAGGATATTTAACATTGGGCTGGTGGTGAGGGTGGGGGGTTGTTGAGTTTTGTGGCTGACCGCGTGGTCATGACCGAGGACTCTAGGTTGGGTTTTTTCTTCTTACGGTAGGATTTTTTTGGGATCCCCGAGTCTGAACAGTGGGATCATCCGCCGCAGTTGTCAGCCTGTATGTTGGTTCCTGTGTGTTCCGACTGGGTAAATGCCGCATTTGCCTCTGTGTCAGCAAGCGCACAGAGAGGGTTGTGAGGGTCCAGGAATCCTACTTCTTTGGCTTGAGCGATCCTAAGTATCGCTGCTGGGCTGAAGATAGCCAGATCGCCTAAGGTGGGGCTGCTGGGGTTGATGAGTGAGATTGCCACGTTCGGAGGGGTGACCGTGGTCTATTGCTGCTCCCGGTCGATGTTGGGGGGAAGTACGGCTCTCTGGGAGTCTGTGGTGGTCTTCTCGCACTCGGCTTTAGGGGGCATAAGTGCCAGGTTTTCTTTAGTTGGGGTTGATAGTGTGCCGAACCTGTTGTTGAGGGGATGGGTAGGGGCTGGTAGGTAATAATATCAGTGCACGGCGGTGGGGAGTCACCGGGACCGAGATGGGTGTAATTGTCTTCGAAGCGGGTATGTGAGTTAGGAAGGGGAAGGATAGGCTCTTTGTGGGTAGTGATGTCCACCTTCGAGGCTTGCGGCTTTCTGGGTGTTTTTTTCTTGAGCTCCGGGTGATCTCTGAAGCAATTGTGTGGTTTGGCCTCTCATCTGACAGTGCTTACAAAAGATAATGTTGTTGTCATACACCAGCGTCTGGGATATCGTTTGTCCTCGAGTTCCAGAAGAATTTGGGCTGGGGGTTCTGTGGATAGGTCGAGTTCCACGCAAATCTTTGCATAGTTCCCCTTGGATAGATTGCAGGTTTCTTCAGCGATAGCTATGAGGGACCCGAAGGAGCTGGCGATCATCTTTAGCAAAGCCGGGACGAAGCAGAAAAGAGGAAGGTTGGGGAGGGTGATCCACGCTGAGATAATCGGAGAGTCGACTTTGGGGCTAAAACCGGGGGACCATTTGAAGATTTAGATTATGTGGTCATCAATGCTGGAGGTGCCTTTCGCCCAGACTTTAATGTAATCAGGGTCGGAAGAGGGGTGAAGGAACATATGCTCGGGGTCAGAGGGTGCGACCCTGTAAGCTGAGAAGAGGCCCCACCCGACGATGGCTTTGCAGGCATTCTCGAACTTCGGGCAGCCCAAGGAGAATTTAAGCACAAAAGTCTTAGCAAAGATGGAAGAGAGGGTGGCAATCTCAGCAGTGGAGAAAGGAACACATAAAGGGTGGCCGTCGTATGGGGGTGGGAACTCGATGTCAGAGAGTTCGATGTTCTGAGCCGGAAGAGGCCATAGTTTCCAGCAGTCCGGACGTAGGATTGCTGCAAAGGAGGGGCCTTTTGAGGGGGTCGCTGCTGGAGGGGGAGGGTTGGTGGGAGCTGAACCTAGGGGGGGGAGGTTGAGGGGGGAGGGCAGGGGTAGTAAGGTCGCAGAATCACTCATTGTGGATAACGAAACCGAGCGCGAGGGAGCTGCAAGGGGCGTGGGTGGGGTCGAGCTCACCCCTACTCCGATGTTAGCAGACTTGCCAAGAAAGAAGAAGAATCCCGACATCGGACCCGGGGCGCATGCACTAGACGGATGGGGCGCATAGCCAGATGTAGAGGGCACATAGCCTTCTGAGGGGGGCGCATAACCCGAAAGGGTGGCGCATACTCCAGGGGCCTTCGAAGAAGGGTCGGCGCATAGCAGGGGCTTAGGCACATACTCTAGGGGCCTTCGAAGATGGGTGGGCACATAGCAGCCATTGATAGGAGTATGCAGTGGACGCATGGACTCCGGATAGCCCAATAAACAAATATATATATATATATATATATATATGGGTCGTTCTACAATACATTCGCTGGAAATGGATGTATCGATACATCCGAAATCTGGACCGTTGGATGTTGATCCAATGGTTTGGATTGAATAATAGTGTAGAAACATCATTTAATGCTGATTTAGACTTTTGACCTGTTGGTAACTTGCTTTAGCAGGTCATTCTTCACTTTAATTTTTTCAATGAACACCCTAAATTAACTCATATTTACTCTCTCAAAAGTCCATCCAATTTAATATTTCGTATTTTATTTGTTTCAGGCCGTCGTGGTGGTGGTGTTGGTGGTTGTGGTGGAAAGAGAAACAGAGATGAAGATGGAAATAAGAATCGGTCTGGATCGCGTCGAACGTCGTCGAGCCCTCCTAGAACAACGAGGAGTACCAGCTGCGCCGTGAAGAATCGGTTCGCTTCGCGTCGGACATAGTCGAAACCTCCTCGAACAAGAAGTACTAGCGGCGCCGCTCTAATTTTACTGTCCATGCCATTGTCAGAAATCTTATTTTTCATCTAATAATTTTATTTTGTTAATAAAGCTACATGTCACGGTAGTGGTGGTGAACTGAGGAAACCTGCTTCTGAGGTCGGGCGGATCATCTTGTCACATATTTTAAAAAAAAATCTGTATGGATGAGACGAAATTTTTTTTACTTTTTTAATGATAATATTTTCGAAGAGAATATTTTATTTGGACGGTGAATGGCCATTCTCTTTGCTTTTAACACGGAGAATGGCCATTCTCTTGCTTTTAACACGGCGAATGGACGGAGAATGGCCATTCTCTTTGCTTTTAACACGGCGAATGGACGGAGAATGGCCATTCTCTTTGCTTTCCACACGGCGAATGGACGGAGGATGGCTGTTCTCTTTGTTTTTAACACGGAGAATGGCCATGCTCAAGGAGAATGGCCATTCTCCGTTACTTTAACATGGAGAATGGCCATTCTCCGTTCTTTGAAAATGGAGAACGGACACTCTCTGTGCTTTTAACAAAGTATGGTACATTTAGGACTGGAAATGTTCAAGTATCTCATATTTTTTTTACCAAATATTTACATTATTTTTAATATCATTTACCATAGTACATTCTTTTTATATTAAATTATTTTCAAGATAATCCGAATATCATTTTATCAGGCTTCCACTGTATGGCTGAACAAATTTCTTGCGAATGTTTGAATATAATTAACCTACTATCAAAGAGAATTTTTCTTACATTACATTGTGCCTTACACTAGCATCGACTTCATACTGATGGCATCGATGTACTGATGGCAATAATAAAGGATGAACATGCAGGATTACAATTATGTTTCCGCAATAACAAGGGATGAACAGGCAGGATTATAATTTTGCTTCAGCAATAACAAGGGATGAACAGGCACTGGCATCGAATTCATACTGATGGCATCGATGTAATGATTTTTTACAGAAAGCAAAACACATTACAATCAAATAAAGTTTCAGTAATCCCAGGAATGCATCCGTAATGAGGCCACCTGTAAACCCTAGCAATGCACCCAGGACTCACAAAATCTGTGATGGGCATCTGCAAATCAAAGGAATACACCAAAATATCAATAATCTATGAAGGCCAACTGCCAACCAAATAAACGCTTCAACCAAAAAATCATAATCAAATTAAGTATACTTCATTCCAAGTCCAATAAACTGCATAATTCACGTTACAGTAATCTGCCTAATCCACGTTAGTAATTCAACATAGAACCTGCATAATTCACAATACAATAATCCAAATAAATATCAGACCTACTCTAAATTCAAGACCATATTACATTTTGAAAACAAATTACGAACTATGCACTGAGTACAAGCGAAAAGTTTAGTCTTACAATATTTCAAACATAAAATTTAGTTTGTCCGCCATGACCAATAAATATTCAAAACAAATATTACAAGTCAAATATTACTCCCAAATTGAAATAAGAGACATTCAAAACTCAAAAGATGAATCTTCATAGCCGTCTCCATCTTCTTCTTCTTGTTTCTTTTTTTTTCCTACTTCTTCTTCTTTCTCAAAATATCCTTCACCTACACCTTGAGGGACGGATGAAGAAAAATTATAGTCAGTATTGACTCACTTTATAGGTAGAAATGACATCCAGAAACATAAATAGAAGTATCAAAGTGATGGCTAGCATTAAAGTGTCAATGTGCACAGTGTGTATTTTTACATAAGATTTTGGGCTAGCCCCATTTACCTTCTTCACGAGGGAAGGAAAATCTTATTCTTGGTCAACAAATTCAACCTCTATCTGGTTAATCTTATCCAGAATCAATTTCTGGTTGTCGGATATAGTCTTCATCTCTTTGAAGACATTCTCAAAGTTTGCAGCAACAAAATTGTATAGATCATCAACCCTGTCCTTAGTGTTTTTGATTCCATAAGTTGATGGTTTTCCAGATGTTGATGGTTTGCTTGCAGCTGCTGCCCGTTTTCCAAACATTCAAGTGAAGGTTAGTTTTCTCATGGGGCCTTTGTTTTTAATAAAATCCCCTGCTAAGCTTGGGACAGAATGTTTATTAGCCATCGAGCATACAAATCCTCCGAAAGGGAGAGCTGTCCTTGCAGTTGGTTTTCCCACGAGATGCATCATTCTATTGAACATGTAGGAACCTATATCCATCCTTTTTTTCTTCCCCATATAATAAAGAAATTTTACTCTTTCGGGATGGATGGAAAACTCATGTCCCGTAGGGTTGAGTGTTTGAGATACGTAGGCATGCAACAATTTATACAAAGTTTTTAATTGATCTTTGTATACATTTTGAGGGGTCTTGGCACCCATTGAAACACCTGTAATCTCATGAATTGCATCCGTCATGGAAACATTATCAATATCTTTCATATCAAACTCAGGAACTGGATCAAATCCATAAAATTCGTTGATGACAGCAGCATTTACCCTAATCAGTTTCCCTCTCAGAAACACTAGTGGTTGATCCTCTTCTTTTTCTTTAATTTCAGCCGGAAGATTTGAGTAAAATTCTCTTACTATTGTTTGGGAGATTTTCTCAAGACAGGATTTGTTCAGTTTCTCCAATTGATAGAATTTCAATATATCCAGGAAAGCTTCGTCTTCGACATCATCCATCTTAATTGATCTTTCAGGCATAACAGCCTTTTTCTTGAAATATTTAATGTATATCTTCTTAGTTTTAGAGTCTTTAAATTTTTTACCTCCTCTCCAGCCTGGGACTTATTTGATGATTGCTCTTCCTCTTCATTTTTCTCTTCTGATGAGGATTCAAAATCCACAGAGTACGCTGATGACTCTATATCCGTTGCCACCTTAGCCTTCGCTTGAGTACGCCTTCGATCTTCATAAGTTGAGTCTTCCGACGACTCTGTATCGAAGATAGATTTTCTGGTCTTTGTCGAGCAATGAGTGTTTTTAGCCTTTTTTGCACGTGGCTTGGCTGCCGCCTCCGCATTCATCGTCGCTGCCGCCGCCGCTGCTTCCGCCGCTGCCCTTCCGGCCTCTGCCCTAGCGACCATAATCTTGGTTTTCGCCGCCCTTGCAAGTTCTGCCCTTCGGGCCTGTATCGCATCCCTTCGTGGATCCTTCCCCTTCGGCGACGGTCGTTTCTTCGACGGCATTTTGATTAGAAGAGGGTTTGGGAGAGGGTTTGGGAGAAGGAAGAGGGTTTGAGAGAAGAAGAGGGAAAATTCGACCGTCTTATATGACCTTGGGAAGTGAAAAAAATTAGAATAGTTTGAGTCTTAAATTAAATTTATTATTTTACGTATAAGACGGTCGAATTTTTTACTATTAAATTTAAAAAACTACTTTCCAAAATTAAATTTATTACTATTATTACTAGTATATCCATGTGAAATCACTACATAAACCTTTGGGATTTTGAGACCTTCATTTTAAAAAATTCTTTTCCAAAATTAAATTTATTACTATTATTACTAGTATATATCCACGTGTTCCGTATAAATTATTAAAAAATTTGGCAGAAAAAAACGTGGAAACATATTTATTTAAAAAAATTTGACAACATATTTAAGAATGTGAAGTTTAAGACTCAATATTTTCATTTTACGAACATTTGATTAAATTTTTGAAAATAAGAAGACTATGTACTTGAAAAGAGTAAAATTGAAACACTCAATGTTGTCCTCTATTTTATTTGTAATCATATTTAAGATGGATTTGACGGCAAGATTGACGCTGGCAGCATAATCAATTCTATGACGTAACAAGTCATTGATGGGGATATCGTCGCTGATATATTGATTTGACGCAACAAGATTTGTTAATTATAAAGAGCAATGCTATAGTTAGCAAATGGGTGTAAGTTGTAAGAAGGTTGTAAAAGTTTGATTGTAGCCGAAACCAAATTGAGTTAACAAAATATTATATTTCATTAAATCCCAGCTTCGTCGTCGGAACATTCTCCAGAGAAGTATACAAGAGGAGGACAAAAAACTGTAAAAACGAAAAAAAAGGGTCTAGCCCTCACTGGCCTCCTGGAGGATCTCCGCAAAGTCCTGCAGGGTGCGCACACCGCCCTATGGCGCAGGCGGCGAAACGCTTCCATCTTCTCCAAAGAATCCCGTTCCTCCGGAGTGATCGGCAACAGGTCAAAGTTTGGCGCCGGATGAAGAGGTCGAGCGATGACCTCCAGTGACAACCCGCAGGAGGTCAGAAAGTTCGCAGCCGCTGCCAGCCAGTCATGGGCCGGAGGCGGCGCAGAGGGTGCTCCATGCGAAGAGGCTCGGCGACGACTGGAAGAAGGCTCTGGCAATGGTTCCTAACAAGATGATCTTTTTGGAGCCATGTTAAATGTGCAACCTACTCAGATGAATGGGGACCCCTATGTATATATACACGTTCCTAACCGACTCTTCTTATTCATTATTGGAAGTTGGGATATAATGTTAAAGTTACAACCAAATGCTTACAATACTCTTACAACCTTCACCCATTGCTGACATGTGGGCCATGGCCCACATGTCATCAATGGTGAAGGTTGTAAGAGTGTTGTAAGCAAAAATTTTGTAGTAGACTTAGCATTATTGATGTCTTATTCCTGGCTTAGTTGGTTGTGCTGTTTGGCTTTTACATGGAAGGCCTAGGTTCGAGTCTGGTGTTTGGGTTCTGTAGAATTTTTCTATTGTTAACATTTTTTGGGTGCTATTATATGCTTTTAACTTAGTATGGAACAATTTTTGGGACTGTTAATGACCATTCTCCGTTCCTCTAACACGGAGAATGGTACATTTAGGACGGAGGTAGGACGGAGAATGTACATTTAGGACGTCGAATGGTACATTTAGGACAGAGAATGCTACATTAGGAATGTTCTGTAAGGTTGTGAATTTTAAATAGTTTGGCTGTTTAGTTTTGTTTTGAATCTATATAATTTGGTTTTGAAGGCTCGTGAAGATGAATTAGTTTGGCTGTTTGGCTGTTAATGGTCATTCTCCGTTCCTCTAACACGGAGAATGGTAAATTTAGGACGGAGAATGATAGATGTAGGACGGAGAATGGTCCATATAGGACGGAGAATGGTACATTTAGGACTGTTCTGTAGGGTTGTGAATTTTAAATAGTTTGGGTTTAGTTTTGTTTTGAATCTATATAAATTGGTTTTGAAGGCTATGAATTAGTTTGGCTGTTTGGCTGTTAATGGCTATTCTCCGTTCCTCTAACACGGAGAATGGTACATTTAGGACGGAGAATTGTACATTTAGGACGGCGAATGGTACATTAGGACGGAGAATGCAAAATGTAGGACGGAGAATGATATATGTAGGACGGAGAATGGTCCATATAGGACGGAGAATTCATTTTGAATAAGGTAAAATCTGTGTTGGAAAATGGCGAAATCTCTTGGATATGATTACACTGAGATATTGTATTAATGGTAAAATCTGTGTTGGGAAATGTCGAAATCTCAGAAGTGAGCCGTCTTAGCATCATTATATCACAGTCCATTTTATTTATAAAAAAATAATCATGTTAAAAATTAGTATTGACAATTGACAAAAGTAAAATTTGCTCAAAATGGAGAATCGAACTCATAAAAAATATCTTGTATGTAGACTAGTGAAAAATATAAACTCCCTCCGTCCCAAAAATATAGTCTCACTTTCCTTTTGGTTTGTCCCATATTATAGCCCATTTCTTTTTATATAAGGATGTTTGTGGAGTAATTTACAATTTTAGCCTTATTTAAACTGAAATTATATCAAGATAAACTACAATTCTCTATGCATTTAAGAGTTGTATTTTGAAAAATACTTGAGCTCTAATAATGGATACTGAAAAGACACTTTAGTTTATATTGCCTCCAAAATTCAAACTAAAATTTGCCAAAATATTGTATCCAAAGTTTAATTTACATAGTAGAATGTGATATCATTAAATAAATCCAATTAGAGATTTAATGGCATTCATTAACCCAATTAGAGATCACAAAAAGTACAAAAGAAAAATTCAAAACTTCTATAAGGGGATTGGAGAGATTTTGTTTTGTTGGACATATTAATTGAATTTTCTTAATCTTGGTGAAAATAGAAATAGGACTATTTTTGGGACGGAGGGAGTATAAAGAAATGCATGCATGCATGCATGCTAATGTTTTCACCATTAACCCCAGTAATGATAGATCGTATCTAAATCATTATACCACTCGTACACAGGTTTCCTGGTACTGGGATTACATTATCAAAGGGTTTTTTAAACGTCTGAATTGAATAACAAAATTTCCAAAGTTCGTCGTCGAAGATCACATTGAAGCACCCACGTATGTCGAGCAGGCGAAGACCGTTGTAGTTGCATATGATAGATCGCAGCGTCTCCATTGAACATGCCGAATCCCATATGTAGGTGCTCGAGACGCGGCATCGAATCAGCCACGGCCTTTCCCTCTGCCTCGTTTTTCGTGTCCAGCACGAACATGTTCCTGAGCATGAAATTCGGAGGGGGGCATGTTCTACTCAGCTTGACCAGACGGCGGCAATAATTTCTGGGCAGAAATTATTCCAGTCGACGTGATGTAGAGGCAGTAGCTAATGTCGAGTTCTTCCAGCACAGAGAGAAACTCCAAGTGTCTCACGAAAGTTTCATCACTCACGTCGCACTTCGGAATGTGCAGAACCCTTAGAAATTTCCCACTGTATTATAAAAATGGAAAAACATCAATAGAAATTAACAAAAGTATACGTAAAATTTTGTAATAGAAAAAATAAATATTAGAATAAGACCAAATAAAATTTTGCACTGGCCTTAAACATGCAAAAGAGAAGGCTGCTTCGTCGAGCTTGTACGCGGAGAGGGACCCTAGATGTCCCTCACTGCGAGCCACGAGCTTCATTACGGTCAAACTAATCTCAGCGGTTTGCTGGTCCTCCGGCACCACTGTACCAAGTCGACGTTGGACCAATAGTCTAAGGGACGTTGAGCGCCTTCCACCACGAACGGCAAACTGGGGCCACATTGCACATTACCTCGTCCGCTGGCATCCCGACAGTACCAGTATCATCGAGAGAATCTGGTAGGGATGACGGCCCATCCGCTGCAGTTGATCTTGCTCCTCTCCATTGCGACTGTTCTTCTTCTTCTTTCCTTTGTTTCTCTCTAGTCGGATGGGTTTCTTCTTTGGAAAAGGCTATTTAACCCTCGTTTACGCGGGTGTATGTAACCCGCTCGTGGAGGGGTGTGACCGAACAAGTCACGAATCTATTAGGAAATAACGGTAATGCCACTGTATTAATATTAGCAATTAGTCGTTTGGGCTCCCAACATGTTTGGGTGATGCCATCCCATTATGTGGCATCTGACATGGCAGATGACATAACAGCTGACATGGCAAATTTTAACCCCAAAAATTAATTACCCAAATTTTTTTAATGTTAATGTTAATGTCAATATTAAATTAATGTTAATGCTAATGCTAATGTTAATGTTAATATTAATATTAATATTAATCAATGTTAATTTAATATTAAATTATTTATTTACTATTAATGTTCATTTTAATATTAATTTATTGTTAAATTTTGCCATGTCAGCTGTCATGTTAGCAAACATGTCATATGCCACATAATGGAAGATGGTATCACCCAAAATTTTTAGGAGCAAATAGCATTTTGTAATATTAGTTTTAATTATATTATAAATTTTAAATTAACAGAAAAGCCAATGTAGATTTTATATTATGCTACTGTAAAAAAAATTCGATCATACCTCGATACTTACGTTTGTCGACCGAGTTACCGTCTTCATCATTATCAAGTTTTCACCCGAATCATCGTCATCGCTGGGGCGTGATGCCGTACGAGCCTGGAGTTGCGCTCGTGCAAGGCAAGATAACAGATTCATAATAGTATTTATAGCTCAAATTGATAACATAAGCAGCGGAAGGAAAACGTTACAATGGCTCTGAATAGCCCAACTCATCATGCCAATTGGCTACAACGCTCATGATCTCTCTAGCTCACAAAGGAGTACATGTTCCATACATTATGCCTCTTTATAGCCAACAAGTAGTCTTCGGCTGAACATCTCCATGTCGCTAGTCCGAACGCCAATGCGGTAGCTCCTCTTGAACGCTAAGGACTCCATGCATCTGGAAGTCCAAGCCGAGCCCCGCCTCGAGCCGAACATATCCTGAACTTGTCCACCACCGTGTCCCTGCGGCAGATACAGTTAGACATGTGATCGTGCTCATCTATGTCCCATTTTGCCTAGCCTGCAAGGTTAGAACTTTACATAAGAAATCATATAATTTCACCACCAACCAACCGAAACTTAAACATATGCATAAGGGTGGCAGGCCCTGCGCCTGCACCAGCGCTAATCTCAGCCCACCGGCCCTATCTATATGAAGGTCACGGTGTTTCTGTCACGTCCCGCACCCTGATTAGGGGCACGAGTACGTGGTTACGTCCACCCTGATTAGGGGCACGAGTACGTGGTTACGCCCTATCTATATGAAGGTTACGGTGTTTCTGTCACGACCCGCACCCTGATTAGGGGCACGAGTACGTGGTTAGTGGTTACGTCCAGCCTCGAGCCGAACCTATCATGAACTTGTCCACCACCGTGTCCCTGCGGCAGATACAGTTAGACATAATCTTAACATAAAACATTGTGATCGTGCTCATCTATGTCCTATTTCGCCTAGCCTGCAAGGTTAGAACTTTACATAAGAATCATATCATTTCACTCAACCAACCAACCGTAAACTTAAACATATGCATAAGGGTGGCAGGCCCTGCTCCTACACCCAGCGCTAATCTCAGCCCACCGGCCCTATCTATATGAAGGTCACGGTATTTCTGTCACGACCCGCACCCTGATTGGGGCACGAGTACGTGGTTACGTCCACCCTGATTAGGGGCACGAGTACGTGGTTATGCCCTATCTATATGAAGGTCACAGTGTTTCTTTCACGACCCGTACCCTGATTAGGGGCAGAGTACGTGGTTACGTGGTTACGTCCAGCCTCGAGCCGAACCTATCATGAACTTGTCCACCATCGTGTCCCTGCGGCAGATACAGTTAGACATAATCTTAACATAAACATTGTGATCGTGCTCATATATGTCCATTTCGTCTAGCCTACAAGGTTAGAACTTTACATAAGAAATCATATCATTTCACTCAACCAACCAACCGTAAACTTAAACATATGCATAAGGGTGGCAGTCCCTGCGCCTGCACCCAGCGCTAATCTCAGCCCACCGGCCCTATCTATATGAAGGTCACGGTGTTTCTGTCACGACCCACACCCTGATTAGGGGCACGAGTACGTGGTCAACGGTATCCTGTCAGAAAAAATGAGCAAGTACAAACACCAACAGCAGTTCCATATGAATTGATAAATACTGTAAGAGACATTATAATGAAATACAAGACAAAGATATAGGCGACTTGGAAACCATTTGAAGCCGAGTTACAACCCTTGGACCAAACAAGGACCGGGGTTGTAACCCTTCTTACAAATAGAACTTAGTCTCAAATCATGGTATAGTAAAAAGCAGGTAGAGCATGTGAGTAATGGAAACATAGCATGGTGAGAAATACGGAAAGTAAAGCTGAACTGGAATATAAGATACGACAATAAATGTAAAATATGATTTGAATTATTAGAGCGATATGTGATCTGCTAGGGAGTCATGGTGCTCCCTGAACTGTAGCCGGTGCACCTCTCTCTACTGCTGCCATAGCTGATGCAAGTTCTCCATGGTCTATCGCAGCAATGACCATGGCCTGTCATCACGCAATGACCATGGACGGTTCGCACCGTAATGCATCTTTGGCATATTATGTGTAAGACTATGATCGCTTCGATACGGGTTGCTAGACCAATATCCGAAGGATCCCAAACCTACTGATATCATAGCTTATCACAACACTGACGGTCGCAACCCGTCCTAATGATGTGCACCATAATACCATACATAATTCCCTCCTTTGAACTACTAGGTTGAATTAAGATGATGTGCACCATAAATACCATACATAAATACCTACACTGGACGGTCGCAACAATATCATAGCTTATTGAGTATATATATGACATGCTTGTCCTCCATTCGTAGTTGATCGTTCTCGACAGGTTTTAATATTATATATGTTGTTAAATAGTAGAACTAGACAGCGTTCTACGTCGTTTCTGCGGGTGTAGGCTGGAACGCTGTCACGTTATGGAATGGCTTCTCTGGAACCATCCTGGACGTATAGCTTTGTTAATCGGGGTCCTTTCAACGCAAGTAGCTAGCTTCGATGCAAGTCCCCGCTAAACTTGTGCTGATCGAGGAAACTACGTTGTCGACAAGTTGTCCAAACCGTACGAAGACATATTTTCCTTTAGTTATTAAGACATAGCCTACATTATCTTTGAAAACTCAATCCCTTTTCCGTGTTTGTGCCCTTGCATTTATCCTTTCATTCGCAACAACATTATCAATTTACCTAGGAAGGGGATCGAGAAGAGGAGGGTCAGCACTCACATTGATTTTACTTCAGGCGAGAGAATGGATCTTAATTCAACCGTACCGTTCGATCGAGTCAATCGATCCCGACCTATCAGTCCCGACGAATCAATAGCGACAGTGTTCCTTTCTCGCGCACCCTATCACGAGCCGCACCCGGAGTAAGGGCATTCCATAATGTAACAGGTCCCAGTCTACACCGCAGAAATGACGTAGAACGCTGTATAGTTCTACTATCTAACAACAGGTAGATATTACAACCTGTCGAGAATCAAGGGTCGTCATCTAACCCAGCTATGGCAGTCTATTCTTGTGTATTGCTCCTTCAAACATCCATTCCTAGGCCAAGGGACGATTCGGCCCGCAACAAAAGGGTCGTCGTCTAACCCGCTATAGTCCGTGATGTCTTGACATTGCCAGTGGCCTTCACACCCTTTCACTGCTTAACAAATGCACGTGACACGGGACGGTGCTTGCTATACTTCGATAGCCCAACAAAACTCTTTTCTAATGTGTTCGTGCAACGACTTGACAAGCAAGGGCTACGTCAAGCCTAGCATCGAGGAAAATACGACTTAAACTACGGGACAAGCGAATGTTAGTAATTGTAGTTCCAATTACATTTTAAATAAAAAAGAATGCAATTTTAACTTTAACTAGTTTGAAGTAAATGTTAAATCCAAAACTATTTTAATTTTAGTAGTCATATTAGTTTCAATAATATTGTAAATGTTTAAATTAACATGAATGCCACGGTATTAGACACCTAGCTAGATGATGTCACGTTGCTCGGGGCTCGGTTAGTGTTTGTCTAAACTAGTACGTGCCAACTAGTTATTAGTAATGATAACCAAAAATTGAATTTTAAGTTTACAATCTAGTCGAGCTCGATCCTTCCTCTTTATCCCATCCCACACTCTCTTTCTCTCTCTATCTCTCTCGGGTTCTTTCTCACATGTTGTGTTCCTTAACGCAACAGGTCCCGTAGTATTAAATGCGCTGCATACGTTATTCTACACATTTAATAATAAACCTGATACCATATCATTAGAAGAGCAAAGGTTGTCTTGGAAGTCGTAAAAATTACTTTATATTGTCTTCTCAATACTTTTTTGCATTGGAGATAACTTTTTAAACTTCTTGTCATTTGTGAATATAGCCGCCTATGCAAGTTAATGTCTTCTGCGGCTCTGCCTCATGCCACATAGGATACACAATACATAACAAGACAATAGGGTTTCGTAGATGCTATGCATGTGTTATCCTACAAAAGAGAGCCACGTGGAGATTGCTGTTGCATGCTTCCTCATGCGTTATAGCTACATTTTAATAAGGCACGTACCCAGAAGACGAGAAAGTTTTGTTGGAAGTTGTTTCCTTAAAATTATGCTTGCTCCTAGAATCACTCAAGATTTTTCATGAGCCATCAAAAGAGGGCCACGTGGCGGAGTTACAATGAAGACGAAAAGGTTGTGTTGTTGCCTTGCTGGAAGTTGTTCTTTCTGAATAATGTTTTTTGTACCTCCAAATTGCACTTTCAAACTGTCCATCCTTACGTGGCAGCTGACGTGACATGTTGATCTGGCAGCTGACGTGGCAAATTTTTTTGTAAATAAAACAAAAAAAATTAACATTAAAGTTAATATTCCAGATTAATATTAACATTAATATAATTTATCGTAACATTAACAATAATATTAATATTAACATTAACCTTAACATTAATATTAACATAAATTATATTAACACAAAAAATTTGATATTAACGTTAAATATTATGGAGAAAATTGGGTGTTAACTTTTTGGATTAAAATTTGCCATGTCATCAGTCATGTCAGATGACACACTATTAATTTAGGAAAATGCTAAGAAGCTCATTTATTTAACATGCCACATCAGATGGGAGGGCATATATAGAGGGTCAATATGGAGGTACGATATATCATTACTCTTTCTTCTTCTATTGTTCTTGTCCTTCGTTTCTTCTGCTGGTTTCTAACACACACTATTTTCTTCAATATCGAGTCACATGGAGAAAGTGATCGTCGTGTGGAAGATTTAGTCGAATGAAGAAAGCCTCCTTTCAAGAGGACTGTCAGATGATTTGGATGATGAGCAAGTTGGAAGATGTTAGCTTAGGGACAGTAAAGAACAAGATGAAGACATCAACTAAACACAAATGTTATTTCGTATCACCCTTTTCTAATGGATTTAAGAAATGCATTATATTTTACATCTATTTCTCATATATTTTTGTTTTATTCTGTTCTTAGGGACGCCGATGAATCTCCATTGGATTTCGATGCAGCGACGATGAAAAAATATTGCAATCTGCCAACATTAATAAAGATCCAACCAAGCTCTTAGAAGAAGATATTGTTGGCCTACAGTCAACTCTATTGAAGAAGCAGGGACATTCTAACCGGATTTATTCAAAAGCATATGGTTTCAGTATTAGAAAGAACGAGGTAAAGAAAACAAATCTGGTATTGTGACGATCCGTATTGGTGTGTTCGAATGCGGGATACAGACACAAGAAATACAGGAAGCTCAAACAGGGTTCGTGAGCCAAGAAGTGAAAGCAGAAGTGGTTGTAAAGCAATTTTTCGTATTGGGTACACCCATAAAACAAAGATGTGGTCCGTCAAAAATTTCATGTACATCACAACCAACCTGGCGAGTAATTATGAATCAGCTTTTTGAGATCCTATCGTAATATAACACCCGCAGAGTTGGAAGAAATAAGAATATGAAGCAATCAGGGATGGGGACTGGAGA
This sequence comes from Iris pallida, assembly GCA_029216955.1. Classification (NCBI taxonomy): domain Eukaryota; kingdom Viridiplantae; phylum Streptophyta; class Magnoliopsida; order Asparagales; family Iridaceae; genus Iris; species Iris pallida. The sequence goes on from JANAVB010009651.1 coordinate 25,105, forward strand.
GATATGGAATTTACTTGTCGAGAAGAAGGTGGCTGGGATAATGTTGGGTGGACGAGAAAGGATTTATACAACGCTCTAGCTCAAGATAGTAGAGCACTCGACGATGTTCATGCTTCGACAACACTTACATTTATTCAATCAAAGGAGAACAGTGACCAGATTTCTTCTACGACTACAAGTAGACGAAGATTCCAGATTGACCCATCTCTTTGGGCTGACGGTTCTTGTCGATTCGATTATGAACTATTTGGAGATTCACTAGCATTCGATTCTACATATAAAATAAATAGAAGTCAAATGCCATTGGTGGTTCTAGTGGGTACAAACAATCATGCAATGACTTGTGGTTTGGGTTTGCAATGATCCACATTGAGACTGCGGAGACTTATTCCTGGGTTCTGCAAAAATTCCTAGAGTGTATGAATGGCAAATTACCATTGACAGTTCTCACGGATGGTTGCAGATCCATGAATAAAGCAATTGAGGATTTAATGCCCAGCGTAGTTCATCGAACGTGTTCATGGCATATCCTTAACAATGCTGCCAAAAATGTACACGAGAGGTTTTCACAATAAACGAGTCTTCTGTTAAAAGGTACATAGCACACTTGCTACTTACTTTGAAGTATGTTGGTTACAATATCACAACTTTAGTTAATGTCCATGTTTTCTAAACAGGTAATATTCAGTCGAAGAATTTGAAAACCATTGGCAGCAGATGCTAACAGATTATAATTTAGAAAACAATGAGTGGACCACTGCATTGTACAGAACGAGGGAGCGATAGGCGGACACATTCCTACGTGGTAATTATTTTGGCGGTTCTACTGCAACAAATAGATGTGAATCTATGAACGCATTTCTGAAAAGGTTTTTGAATGAGAAGCTGCCACTTGGAAGGCCCTTCAAAATTGTGACCACGGTTTGGCGGCCTTACGTTACGGCCAGATGGGTAAGCATGTCAATAATAAATTCTCAATACCAGTTGTGAATCAAACTAGCATGGCCGTAATAGAAGGTAAATTTGCCGCAATTTATACTAAAACGGTGTTTATAGATGTAAGGAAGGAAATCACACGTTCTGATGCATATATGTTCCCATCATCACATCGTAAGAGAGACAGAAGTTTACACTGTCCAAAAGTATTTGTCGCCAAACAGTGTCAACCGTAAGGTTACATTTCTTCCGGCCGACAACATCATAAAATGTGAATGCATATGGATGGAGACCAAGGGAATTCCTGGTAGGCTATTTTTGCAGCAATGAAGAGATTGCAAATTGGAGATATTCCAAAGAATTGATAAAATCTCGTTGGCTCAAGGATTGCAAAGAGAGTTATCTCTCCGGACCTGGCTCAGAAAGAAGATTCATCCACCCAGACATTATGAGAGCAGAAGGTATGGTGCTATTAATGAACAAGTTAATCTTTTTATATA
>JANAVB010009652.1:0-33992 GCA_029216955.1 Iris pallida
TTTTTTTTTTTTTCCTTCTAAATAAAGTTTTGTCTTTTTGGAACACTGTATGAGCTCAGGACAAGCAGCAAGTCATTTGGTGACGGTGTCACGGTGTCACCCCATGGACCGGAGATTGTCTATATGCATGTCATAAATTACTTTGATCATGGTGACGTATAGCTTGATTATATTTGAGCCTTAATGTCTTGAGATATGTCTTAAATCAGCAATTGGTACACTAATTTTTTTCTTTAGTAAAATAAGGTGTTTGGTTTAGGTTATAAAATTTATTTTCGAAAAATTTAAATATTAGGATAAATAATTTATCTATATTGGAATCATATCTATTAAAAATTGACGGGCATATTTTTTGTGAGGTTTAAAAAAAAATTTGTTCCTATTTTTTTATTTTTTTATCCTTTCTCAGTTTTAAAATATTTTTTTTTAATTTTTTTCAGTTAGTTTTGTTCTTTTTATTATTTTAAGATGTTATTTATTTTCATTTTTTAATCTTTTTCCATTTTTTTTGATAATTTTTAAATTTTTTATCTTTTCATTTTAAGAATGGTATTTGTTTTTTTTTTCATTTTTCATTTACTTTTTTAATATTTTTTATTTGTTGTTTTAATTTTTTTTATACTTTTCCATTTTTTTATCCTTTTTATTTTTTCGAAATATTTAAATAGTCGCCAAATATGGGAATATAATTTTCAGAAAATTTAATTACCAAAAATTTAATTTTTTAAAATATAAAATTTTCGGCTATACTATTCCGCATACCAAATGTCCAATAAATATAATATATTGTTACTAAATATTTTTTTGCTACTTTGCAAAATAATAATAACAATAACAAATACCAAAACCAATCTAAGACAAATCTTAGAACCTTCCCTTGTATGTCTAATTGTTTGTGGGAATAAAGCAAATTAATTGATGTGTAGACTAATTATAATTTTACAACGAAAGTTGAATAATAAGTAATCGCTACAATTATTATGAGAATCAGAAAGATCCTTTTCGAGTTTGAATTTGTTCATTTGGAATCTGGGCTCTTCCATCTTCTACTTTTTTGTTTTATTCTTTATTTCATTTCGATTTTCTTTCCCTCTCTTTTCTTTTTATTCCCTTCCCTCGTTCCTTAAGTCCCATAGGTTTATTGATTGATGATTGAAAGTGGAGGGCCCATCTCACAATGACGTTGCTATAAATATGTGGTATATGATGGCAATATTTAGCAGTTGTGATAAAGTTATCATATAAAATCTAAGACAATTCTTAGAACCTTCCTTATGTCTAATTGTTTGTGGGAAGGAAGCAAATTAATTGATGTGTAGACCAATTATAATTTTACAACGAAAGTTGAATAAATAAGTAATCGCTACAACTATTACTGAGTTATAGGAAAGTGCGGCAATGGAAGTCTAGTCACCGATCATTTTGTTCCTTTGATGGTCTGAATCCAAGGCAAATAGGTTCTCTTGACGGTGATAAGTTTTTCTTTAATGCTTCAGAACCCCAAAACATTGAAAGGTTGATGACGGACTGAATAACAAACACGCTTTGGTTGTAGTTGCTTATGTGGAAAAGCTTATAGCCCACGTGGTTGAGAGAGAATTTGGGACGCTAGGAACCGATCTCATATTGCAAAATTGATGGTTTTACCCAAGTTACGGCATTGGGTCTCTCCTTTGTAACTGTGGAATAAATATTTCGGAAACCGGTAAGTAACTTGGAAGAAATTCGTGTTTTTAGTCTTGACATGGACTACTTATAAAGAGGACGCCGAGAACAATCCATGTTCTCCTCCTTCCTCGTGAAAAAGCATGCCATGATGATCTGGTAATTGGTGGTTAGAGCATCATTAGTAAGGCCCATCCCATTTTCTAGATTCTAGATTTAGAATATAGGAGCTCATTTGTAGAATAATAAGTCTCATTCCTATTCCCAATTTTTACAATTTCGGTCCCAACTCATCCATGGGTGCTAAGGGTTGGGCCTCCCAATTTCTAGATTCTAGATTGTAGAAACTCGTTTTGTAGAATATAAGTTCCAATTTGGAGTCCAACTTTCTAGATTCTAAACTTTATATTATTGTTTCCTACATTATTTTGACCACACAATTTTTGGGACCGGAGCTCACTTTATCATTTCCTACTATTTTCATACAAATCCAACCCATTTTATATTTACCCTTTTTTTTTAAATTTTGGACTCCAATTACATTGGAGAGTCCCAACTACTAATGCTCTTAGCAAACCGCAACCAAAGTAGTACTATATATGACATCCTACTAAGGATATTGTGGCTCCTTAACAACCGGTCAGTCGGTTAATAGCAATGGTGTGAAAGCAACCACGCACCCTCTCTACGAAAGAAGTAATGCTCTGCGACGTGAAAGTAAGTTTTACACAGTATCGCAGAATCAATATGTGCGCATCGCTGTGGAAGTAGTCGTGTGCTCAATGGTGTCGAAGATGCAGCTAAGCTCGTGGAAGTATGCGACTCCGCGTGAGTAGTTTGTTCCGCAAAATTAGCCTCTTTTAGTACTTTTTGGACTTTGATGATTTTGAAATAACTATTGTATTTTCATGAGTCAATCTATGTTTGATCTGTCCACAAACCAACTTTAGATGTCAATACTAATTAATTTTAGAATCGACAAACATGTGCACTACATTTGATGGACAATGAGTCTTGTGTTGGTGTTTTTTTGCCTTTGGACTAAAAAGATAGTCCCACATCGGCTACACCAATGTGAGTATCTCAATATAATGCATTGCTTGTGTTGAGGTGTGCACATGAGGTGTAGTGGGGCACAAGTTTGTGCCATGTGGAAGTATTTTCCTAGAAGGAAAAAGGATTAAATCCAACAAGGATGCAAGTTAATTTTTGTGTGGACTCGGACTCGGACGCGGACTCCAAGATGTCTCAGCATGCACGGGGGTTCGGGGGGTAGGCGTGGACTGGCACACTTCTATGCTGATTGTGGGATGATCTAAAATATCAAACTCTATTTTTGAGTATTGGTATTTTAGTCCCACATCGGATAGGAAAGAGGTGAAGTCTCAACTCCACTCTATAAATAGAGCCCCTTGGCCTCCTTTGAAAGATGCACCAAGAAGAGAGTTGAGGGAGTCTGTTAAGTCCAGGAAGTCCGTTCAAGTCTCAAATATTGAATTACGAGCGTTCCAGAAGTTCTCCTGAACTTGCTGGTTCCTGGGAGCTTATCCGTACTGCGGGTATAGCTTTGAGCGCCGGTGTTCAACACCCCAGCGAGATCCGCTCTTCTTCTTCCTTCCTCTTTCTGTTGCCTTCGAGAATCTGAGACTCAACTGTTGTTGATCATCTCTTGTTGCCTTCGAGAACCGCTATTGCAAACGCGATTCGATTTTTTTTTAATCGTTTAGGCTACGCATCAGCATTATTCATCTCTTTTTTAGGGATTGCAACTGCATTTTTGCATCTCTTTTTTAGGGATTGTAACTGCATTCTTTGCATCTCTTCTTAGGGATTGCAACTGAGTTTTTTCCATCGATTGTTTGCAATAGACTAACAATCTCAAAGCTATACGATTCGATGGAAAACACTCGTGCTTCGCTTGTCGATACCGGCTTTAACAAGTTGGAGAAATTCGACGGCGAACACTTCCAGATCTGGAAGCGAAAGGTGACTCTGAACCTTCAACTCGTGGATGTTGATCACGTGTTGGATGAGGAAGAACCAATCGTTCCAGCAACAGGATCTGCTGCTTTCTGGCCGCTGCTACGAGCAAGCAGACGAAGTGGAAAAATGATACAGCATATGCAGGCTGCTGATCCTGAATTCCATGGAAGACTCTCTGGCCGAGTCCTACCAAAGAGGACTTCTGCCAAAGAGATCTGGGAGTCCGTGGGAAGCTGTATGACGACGACGAGGCCCGGTCGAAGATGTTCATGGTTGAAAAATACCACAAATGGGTCTTGAAGACGAGAAGACCATGCTGCCCCAAGTGAAAGAGTTCCTGAAGCTGCGCCAGAAACTGGAGGACGATAGCATGCCCCTCGTCGACAAGTTCGTCGTTGGAGGGATCGTGGCAAAACTTCCTCCAGGATGGAGCAACATCTATGCAAGGATGCATAGGAAGAAGATGGAGATTAGCCTGGATAATCTCCTCAGCGAGATTCATGTTGAGGACGAGATGCGCTCTCAACAGAAGTTGGACACCCTGTCCAAGCAACTAGCAACGGCGAATCTGGTTCAAGCCACCAGAGAGAACAAAAAGGAAGCAGGCGGCTTCTCACCACAAGAAGAAGGACTTCTCGAATCTGAAAGTGAAGGGTCCAGGATTCAAGCAACAGAAGTCCAAGTCCCATGTGACTTGCTTCAACTGTGGCAAGAAGGGTCACTATAAAAGTGAATGCAAGTCCAAGCCCAAAGAGCAAGGTGAGCCTAACAAGGTTTCTTTGGTTACTAATCAGGTTGCCATGATAGCACAGGTTGCAACTGTGGGGCAGACTTGGACTGGTGGATAGACACTGGCGCGACATGTCATGTCTGTTCAGACAAGGACTGGTTCGTCTCCTATGAGCCTACTTCCGAGAAAGTCATGATGGCGAACCAGGCACAAGCTGAAGTACTGGGGATCGGACGGTGGAGCTGAAGCTTACATCGGGGAACATTCTGACGCTTCAAGGTGTGAAGCATGTTCCTGCAATCGCAAAGAACCTGATCTCTGGGAGCCTGCTCTGCAACGCAGGCTTGAGGATGGACATCAATGCTGGCCAAATGGTGATGTCCAAGAAGGGTACTTTCTTCGGGAAAGCTTTTCAGACTGAAGGAATGTACAAAATTCAGCTTGTTGTAACCCAGCATAATAATGTCAATGCTATCACTAGTTTGAATTACTCTCTTGAGTTGTGGCATAATAGACTAGGACATGTTCATTGTAAGCGAATAAACAAAATGTCTAGTCTAGGACTTATCTCCAAGTGTGGGGGTAAGGTAGAGAAATGTGAGATATGTGCTCAGACGAAGATCACTAGGAAACCCTTCCACAGGGTCCATCGAAGCACAGATCTTCTGGAGTTGGTTCACTCAGATATCTGTGACTTCAAACAATTCTCTACAAAGGCCGGGATGAAGTATTTCATTACTTTCATCGATGACTTCTCCAAGTATGCCTTCGTCTATTTACTCAAATCTAAAGACGAAGCATTCGAGAAGTTCAAGGAGTTCAGGGCCGAGGCTGAACGGCAAACTGGACAACAACTCAAGAGGCTGAGGAGTGATCGAGGTGGGAATATAGGTCTCATGAATTCTCATCATTCTGCAAAGAACATGGAATCATCAACGAGACGACGGCTCCGTATTCTCCCAATCCAACGGAGTAGCAGAAAGGAAGAACAGAACGTTGACAGAGATGATGAATTCTATGCTGTTGACTGCGGGTCTCCCAAAGTGCTATTGGGGAGAAGCTGCATTAACGGCCACTTTCATTCTGAACAGAGTGCCGTATGCAACTTCCGACATAACTCCTCATGAACTCTGGTTCAAAGTCAGACCCAACCTGAATGTCATTCGAGTGTGGGGGTGCCTGGCTTATGTGAAGCTCCCGGATCTAAAGATTCAGAAGCTGGGGACAAGGACTACTAAGGCGATCTTCCTGGGGTATGCCGAGAAGAGTGATGCTCGGAGATTCCTTGATATCGAGTCAAATCATATCATCGAATCTCGCGATGCTGAATATTTTAAAGAAAAGTTTGCAAGGCACAAGACATTGTTCTCGCGGACATTCCGGAGAATAATGAGGGTGCGGAGCAGACAGAGATCTTTATCGAACCAGTAGTCCAAGATGGAGTTGTTGTCGAGGAGACACCAGCTGAACCAGAACTCGCTGAGCCGTCAACTAAGCGAGCGAGGAGGCCGAAAGACTTCGGAGATGACTTCGTCACCTATCATGTGGAAGCAGATCCGCTTACCTATGATGAGGCGATGAAGACCAGAGATGCTATATTCTGGAAGGAGGCGATTGACAACGAGATTGACTCAATCACCTCCAATAACACATGGGTATTGGTCGACCTACCAGAAGGAGCAAGACCCATCGGATGCAAATGGATCTTCAAGAAGAAGATGAAAGCAGATGGAACCATTGACAAGTTCAAGGCCAGGCTAGTGGCCAAGGGGTTTGCTCAGAAGCAGGGGATCGACTACTTTGACACTTATGCTCCAGTAGCTCGGATGACAACTATCAGATTGTTAATTGCTTTAGCAGCAATACACAAGCTGGTGATACATCAGATGGATGTGAAAACGGCATTCCTTAATGGCGAGCTGACCGAAGAGATCTACATGCAACAACCAGAAGGTTTTGTCGTCAGAGGTCTGGAAGACAAAGTCTGCAAGTTGATGAAGTCTCTGTATGGTTTGAAGCAAGCTCCCAAAATGTGGCATGAGAAGTTTGACAAGGTGATAAGGTCAAATGGCTACAGGGTCAGTGAAACAGACAAGTGTGTCTATACGAAGTTTGCTGACGGAAGAGGAGTAATCGTTTGTCTATACGTGGACGACATGCTAATCCTAGGTACGGATTTAAGCTGCGTCACAGAGACAAAGAAATTCCTCTCGACCAAGTTCAGTATGAAGGACTTGGGGGATGCCGACGTAATCTTGGGGCTCAAGATCATCCGGACAGGTACTGGAATAGCGCTGTCACAGTCTCATTACATTGAGAAGATGCTCTCTCGCTACGGGTATCAAGATCTTCCTATTATTGATACACCGTACAGGGAGTGATCTGAAACTGGAGCCAAATTCGAAGGAGAGCGTCAGGCAGTTAGAGTACGCTAGCGTCATCGGAAGTTTGATGTACGCTACTACTGCCACAAGGCCTGACATAGCCTTTGCAGTGGGAATGTTGAGTCGATTTACGAGCAATCCAGGCGTAAAGCATTGGAAAGCTGTGAAGCGTGTTATGAGATATCTCAAGAAGACTCAGACATATGCACTATACTACAGCGGAGATCCGTCAGTAGTGGAAGGCTTCAGTGATGCTAGCTGGTGTTCAGAGGTGGAGAGCGAATATTCCACAGGTGGATATGTGTTCGCCATGGGTGGAGCTGCTATATCGTGGAAGTCGAAGAAGCAGACTATGTTATCTCGCTCCTCCATGGAATCTGAATTCTTTGCATTGGACGGTGCAGCAGATGAAGCAGAGTGGCTTCGGGAGCTCATGTATGACCTTCCAATGGTTGGGGCTCAGATACCGGCGATTCCGATATACTGTGACAACCAGGCGGCAGCAGCAGTGGCATCAAATGAACTCTTCAACGGGAAGAAGAGGACTGTACGGTTGAAGCACAGAGCAGTGAACGATCTCATAAAAAGGGGCGTCATTGCAGTGATCGATGTTCGGAGTCAGAAAAACCTGGCGGATCCGTTCACGAAGGGTCTCAAGCGTCAGCTGGTCGAGGACACAGCAAGGAAGATGGGCTTGAAGGCATTCTAATATTATGTCATTATAATCCTATCAATAAATTTTATGTTATTGGTTCAAAGAGAAATCTACCAGATATCTAATTTTTTGATTCAAGGGAGGACTATTGACTGGAAAAATATTAGTTAACAGTGGGCACTTGTTCTGCGGAACATGTAAGGGTTTCGGACCCAGAACCACTGTTGTCTACTATGAATTTTCTACGGAAAATTGATCCTGTGAGAAGGATGGCATAATGCCTTAATGAGTTCTCAGACTGAGTGAAGGTCTGTTATGCTTTACAGGAAGCATGGTGGCGCAACAACCACAAAGGAGTGTTACAACTCCATGCTACAGTGGGGTGACTCCACCATGAGGTTCCCAGGTAGGGGTAATGCCTCGGCTTTGTTAGCCAAGTTACAGGCGGCGTAGCACCGCATATAGGCAGGTAGCCTAATGTTGCATAATCGTAATAAAGAGATGTAGGCAGCACTACAAAGAGGCCGGTGTCCTCATGTTACAGTGGCATGACACCACGATGAGGTACCCAGGTAGGGGTAAAGCCTCGGCTTTGCAAGCCATATCATAGTGGCGTAACACCACAAGGGAGCGCAAGGCTTCATGCTGGGTAGTTTGGCACTACAAAGAGGCTTGAGACCTCATGCTACAGTAGTATGACACTACGATGAGGTTCCCAGGTAGGGGTAATGCCTTGGCTTTGTCAGCCATGTCATAGCGGCGTAGCACCGTAAAGAAGCGCAATGCTTCATGCCAATGACTCTTTATATAGAACTCACCTATAGTGTATGGACAGAGATATCAGGCCGTCTCTTGAGGGTAAACTTGTAGACGCCCAAAAATTATACACTGAAACCAGGCTGGCACAAGGCCTTCAATGTGCAGCCAGAAGCACAGTTGATGTCACTATGTGAGTAGGAAGAATTGCAGTTATGGTGCAGAATTCAAGGCTTAGTCCATTCTTGTATCATGCTGTTGTTTAACCGATGCGGGAAGATTCAAGTCGTAGCGACATCTCTCCTAATGCATGATGGATAATCACTGTGGGGAACGCTCAACCCATATATTGAGATATGTGGGGGATTGTTGGTGTTTTTGCCTTTGGACTAGAAAAGATAGTCCCACATCGGCTACACCAAATGGTGAGTATCTCAATATAATGCATTGCTTGTGTTGAGGTGTGCACATGAGGTGTAGTGGGGCACAAGTTTGTGCCATGTGGAAGTATTTTCCTAGAAGGAAAAAGGATTAAATCCAACAAGGATGCAAGTTAATTTTTGTTGTGCGGACTCGGACTCGGACGCGGACTCCAAGATGTCTCATGCATGCACGGGAGGGTTCGGGGGGTAGGCGTGGACTGGCACACTTCTATGCTGATTGTGGGATGATCTAAAATATCAAACTCTATTTTTGAGTATTGGTATTTTAGTCCCACATCGGATAGGAGAAGAGGTGAAGTCTCAACTCCACTCTATAAATAGAGCCCCTTGGCCTCCTTTGAAAGATGCACCAAGAAGAGAGTTGAGGGAGTCTGTTAAGTCCAGGAAGCCCGTTCAAGTCTCAAATATTGAATTACGAGCGTTCCAGAAGTTCTCCTGAACTTGCTGGTTCCTGGGAGCTTATCCGTACTGCGGGTATAGCTTTGAGCGCCGGTGTTCAACACCCCAGCGAGATCCGCTCTTCTTCTTCCTTCCTCTTTCTGTTGCCTTCGAGAATCTGAGACTCAACTGTTGTTGATCATCTCTTGTTGCCTTCGAGAAACCGCTATTGCAAACGCGATTCGATTTTTTTTTAATCGTTTAGGCTACGCAATCAGCATTATTTGCATCTCTTTTTTAGGGATTGCAACTGCATTATTTGCATCTCTTTTTTAGGGATTGCAACTGCATTCTTTGCATCTCTTCTTAGGGATTGCAACTGAGTTTTTCCATCGATTGTTTGCAAATAGACTAACATCTTGTCTTGTAGATTAATAAGCAAGTACTACAAAGTTCATAATATATAACATATATACATTATTAGAAAACAATGTTTAACTAAAGGAAAGCACATATTCGATTAGACGAAATGTGGAAAAGTGTGTGGTTGTAATAAAAAAAAAGAGAAGAGGACATCCAAAGTTTAAAAAACCCTATAACCTATTATAAAAATAAAATAAAAAATAAAATAAAATAAAATAAAATAAAAATAAAATAAAATATTATGTTCAGTTTGGTGATACTAGAAGAGTGGATAATAAGTTCCATAAAATTAAGATGGAGGTACAAATTGTCAAATCTAATAACGATGTACGCACAAGGACCGTCAAATCTAATCACGAGACCATCATTACTATTACTAATGGCAAGATAGCTACCGTACTGCTAAAGGTAATGATGAGATGACCACCATACTGTCATTAGTAATTGCAATTTGAATATTTTTAGTTTTTATTTGACAATGGTTATATCCTATAAATTTTTCACATAAGGCTTAATAAATACTTAAAACTATGCAGAGATGCCGATAATTTTTTTCTACACCTATTTCGAAGATGGCCATTGTTTTAAGCATTTTTGGACGTTGTGTGTCTTAACCAAATGATCTAACTATATTTTTTAGTATGATTATTCGATTAATATTATGATATCACTAATATTTATGTTATTATTATAGTATTTATACTTAAACTTAATATAGTCCTAATATGTATTAACTTGATCATACTTGCTACTATGTGTACTGTTTTGTACGTATAACATGTATTTGCATAAAAGCAATAAGCAAGATAAACATGAACATATGCAATGAAGAAATTATGATTGGCCAAAGACGACGGTATTCCAAAAGATTTTTCTGAACCACTTGAGAACATCTCGAAACCATGCACTTGGGAATTCCGTTGTCCGATCAGCGAACAGGGGTCGAGGGGACAGCGTCTCCCGTGGAGGTTCAGGGGCACGCGATGTCTCCGAAAGTTATTCAGATTTTATAATCTGCGTATCTTTGGATAACTGCCATCAAAGAAAGATGCCATCATCCATCAAGTTAAGAAACCAAGCCATGCCATCATCATTTCAAGATACTGAAGAAGTATACACCTGCTAAAGTATATCTGGAGTCTGTAACGAGTGTAAAAAATAATTGTAGACACAAAAAATGAATGGCAAAATCGAAAGCTAGGGTAGATAACAACCATGAACCACATTTGGACAGTCATTTGGAAGATCCGACGGATCTTCGCGGATGACCGAGGAAAGATCCGAATGGATCACATAAAACCTTCTGTGAGCTAACTGATCATCCAACGAAAGTCCGCAGAAATTCGACGGATAATCCGACTGTTTGCAATCCAACGGACGGACCCTGTCCCATCGATGATCCCAACGGCTAGCCGTTACACATTATAGGCGAAAGATATGACGGATGTCCGCTGTTGTTTGCACTTTCTCTTTACTTTGGTTATAAATAGCCTTGAATCCCTTCATTCAAAGTTAAAATAAATAGCCTTGAACCCCTTCATTCAAATTTAATATAATGTAATTAAATTACAAATAAAATTAAATGTTTATTAAAATTTAAAATAAAATACATGTCGTCAATGGTTTTGACGACATCACTACTCAAATTCTTTAAATATTTTTTTAATATTTACTGTCAATGATTTTTCAATGGTTTTGACGACATCAATGGTTTTGACGACATCAATAGTTTTTCAATGGTTTTGACGACATCACTACTCAAATTACTTTAATATTTTTTCAATGGTTTTGACGACATCAATGGTTTTGATAAAAATTAAAAACTGCTATTCTTTAAAATTTTTTTAATATTTACTGTCAAAATGCCATTTCAACGGCGAGTTGGGTGCAAATTTTCTTGAGTTGCATGCATGTCTCAGTTGAAATGAGTGAAATTTCTCAGATGATTTTATTGATGGGCTTCTGCCACTACTTATAGAGAGTACACCTCCTCTTCATAATACAACTTCCGATGGGGGACTAAAGTCCCTTATTAGTTCTCAACACTCCCCCTCAAGATGGGCGATAGATATTAATCATCTCCATCTTGTTACATAGCTTTGACAGACTCAATGAACTAAGACCCTTAGTCAGATAGTCTGCAACTTATTCTTCTGAGCGAACATGGTCAATCTTCAGTATCCCTTGTTCCAGCTTCTCCTTGATGAAGAATCGATCGATCTCGATGTGCTTCGTTCTATCGTGCTGAACTGGATTGTTAGTTATACTTATTGCAGCTTGACTATCGCTCAGAAGACGTAATGGTGCTATCTTGTCCAGCTTCAACTCTGTCAGCAGTGCTCTTACCCATAGCAACTCTGACACTCCTAGAGCTATTGACCTGTATTCTGCTTCAGCTGTCGACCATGCTACCACTGGCTGTTTCTTGCTTCTCCATGAGACTAGGTTTCCTCATACGAAAATACAGTACCCCGTGGTAGACCTTCTGTCGTCTATGCAGCTTGTCCAGTCTGCATCGCAATATCCCTCAACTTCTATGTGTCCATTCTTCTTGAACCATAGTCCTTTTCCTGGCGTCCCTTTCAGATATCTCAAGATCTGAAATACTGCTTCCATATGACCCGTTCTTGGATCATGCATGTAGCGGCTCACTACACTCACCGCAAATGAGATATTCGGGCAAGTGTACCCCAGATAAATCAATCTTCCTACAAGTCTTTGATACCTTTCATGATCAACAGGCTCTCCTGCTTCTGCTCCCAGCTTGTACTTTTGGTCAATTGGAGTTACTGTTGCTTTGTATCCCAGCATTCCTGTCTCCTTTAGCAGATCTAGTACATATTTTCTCTGTGAGAGAACAATTCCCTGTTCGTCGTCACACACCTCGATACCCAGAAAATATCTCATCGCTCCTAAATCCTTTACCTCAATCTCTTTCGCGAGTTTTGACTTCAGCTTAGTAATCTCGGCTTCAGCATCACCAGTGATTATTATATCATCCATATATACAGCAAGTATAGTAATGTAGCCTTTTGTATGCTGAAGAAAGATCGTATGATCTGTATTTGTTTGATGGTATCCCATACATGTAACAACCTTTCTGAATCTGTCAAACCAGGCTCGAGGAGATTGCTTGAGTCCGTATAGTGACTTCTTTAGTTTACACACTTTACCATGCGACGTTCCTCCGTCTGATTCTGTCGCACAGCACCCTGGCGGGGGTTCCATGTATACTTCTTCTTGCAGATTCCCATAGAGAAAGGCAGTTTTACATCTAACTGGTATAGCTTCCACCCATAGTTTGCTGCAATGGAGACCAGAGTTCTTACCGTGCTCATTTTCGCTACTGGGACAAACGTCTCATCATAGTTAATGCCATATGATTGTGTGTATCCTTTTGTAACCAACCTCGCCTTGTACCGCTCTACTTTTTCTTCTGGCGTCTCCTTTACTGTGTACACCCATTTGTATCCCACAGCTTTCTTTCCTTTGGGTAATGGAACCAGCTTCCATGTCTTATTTTTCTCTAGTGCCCCAAGTTCTTCCATCATTGCAGCTTTTTACCTTGGATTTTTCTTTGCTTTCTGCCAACACTTAGGCAAAGAAGTAGAGTCTAACGATGCAATGAAGGCTCGATAATTTAGAAAAATGTTAGAATAAGACAAAAAGTTGGTAATGTCATGTTCATAATCATCATAACGACGAGGAGTCTTACCCGCATTGATGCGAGAAGATCTCCTTAAAGGAGCAATAAATGGTGGAGAGGACATACCATCAGAGTCAGAGAGATCCGTATCGGAATCAGAGTGATTCAGTGCGGGGGCAACATCTTCAAGAGCCGGGGTAGGAGTAGACGAGGGACTTGGTATGGTAGGCACTAGACTTGGTACAGTAGGCACTGACACTGGGCACGGCTTCTCCCCCGGCGTAACATATGTATCGTCCTCTTCATCGGAGTTACTGCTATCTCCTCCTTTCGTCCAGTTCTCTACGACCGGGCACGAGACCGATCCGACTACCACGTTTGGGCTTATTCTCTTCCCCTCACGTCTAACACCCTCCGTGTTAGGTGTGTCACCAAACACTGAACCTTCATCTGAGCCATAGTATGGTTCCAGTTCTTAGAATGTAACGTCCATACTTACAAACAGTTTCCGCTCAACCGGGCTCCAACATGCATATCCCTTCTGAGTCGCCGTGTACCCGACAAAGACACATTTAACCGCTCTAGGATCCAGTTTACCAACTTTCGACCGATTATCTTAGACAAAACACACACATCCAAATACTTTCGGTGGAACTGTGTAAGTGGTTACACCAGTAAGCAGTTCCAACGGTGTCTTCCAGTTCAATACCTGAGATGGCATTCTGTTGATGAGATAAGTGACCGTCAAGACAGCTTATCCCCATAAGTGTTTTGGGACATTCATAGCCAGCATCATCGTCCGTGCGACCTCCAGCATGTGTCTGTTCTTCCGTTCGGCCACACCATTTTGTGCCGGTGTATAGGAACATAAAGTTTGGTGTACTATTCTATGAGTGGATAAATAATCAGCAACCTTCTTATTAGTATACTCCGTCCCATTATCAGACCGTAAGCACTTAATTTTAGTATCATATTGTGTTTCTACCCGGCGATGAAAATCTCGAAATGCCTCAAAGACATCACTTTTATTCTTCATAAGATAGACCCAAGTCATCGCGAGTATAACAATCAATAAAAGTGACGAACCATCGAAAACCGTTAATACTGATTATAGGACAAGGGCCCCATACGTCCGAATGTATCATGTCAAATACAGCTGAACTTGTACTCCCGGAGCTCACATACGAGCTTCTGGTATATTTTTCCAACTCACATGCATTACAAAATAACTTCTCTTTATTAGCCCTTTGATATAAGGACGGATACATTCGACTAATAACTTTAAAGGAAGAATGCCCGACATGCTGGTGATGGAGGAGCAATTTGTCTTCTACACTGTTACGTGAAGCGTTCGGTTGTGCGTCTGCTACTAGAGAAGCCAATGTTTTGTCCAGTCTGGTCCTGTCCAAGTACCATAGCCCCTTATGCCATGTGCCAGTCCCTAGTCGCCGTCCTGTCCCCTTCTCCTGAAAAGTTACCTTAGGAATGTCAAAGGAAACAATACAGTTTAGATCAAGGATAATGACACTAATAGATATAAGATTGACAGAAAAAGAAGGAGCATGTAAGACAGTGTTGAGAATAAGGAAAGGGGTGCATGCGACAGTGTCTTTACCTATTACAGGTCTGGAGGTACCATCAGCAGTCTGAATACTCTCCGGCAACGGTAGGTGAGTATAGTCCTAAAACTCACCACGGGACCCCGTGACATTGGCGAGATGCCCCAGAGTCCATAATCCAACCTGGATGATGGACAGATGCAAGAGCACGTACAGTTATACATGTGCTGGGTTGGACAAAGCAAGTGATGTGATCCTCCGAGGTAGATGACGCCCTAGGAGTGACATGAATGTCGGCCAAACCCAGCTTTGTGCCTCGCAACTTCATAAGGAACTCCCGCTCAAGCGGGATTATTTCTGTCAGTTGATTTTCTTCCCCTTCCTCCGCCAGATGTGCTTTGAGTCCTCCAAAATAATCTCCTCTTCTACCAACATATCCTCCTTTACCACCACGACGTCCTCCACGTCCCCGTCCGTGATCACTAGACTGACTTCGCAGGGGTTTTGGATAAAATCTGATGTAATGTCCGGAGTCACCACAATTGTAGCACACACCACTCACCGATGGAGGCTGAGTGAAGGCAGCAAGGGCAGACTTTTCAACCGCGACTTGGTCCCCCTCGAAGGAGCCCTTATTGGACATCAACTTCAATCGGACTTCTTCCTGTGTCATGACAGCTATAGCTTCCTCTAAGGCTGGAAGCGTAGGTTGGGACAGGAGAATATTCCTTTTCTGCTCAAACACATGGTTGAGCCCCTTCAGGAACTTCATCATTCGCTGTCGTGAAATATAAGCCAGGAAGGTCTAAAAATACTTCGCAAATGCCGGTTCGACTTGTGCATCTTCCATCCCAAAAAAAATTATAGTAATCCAGTTCAGACCAGTACTTCTTCAACAGGGCCGCGTACTCAGAGATGGTACGGTCGTCTTGGGCCACCCTATCGAGTTCATCCTGAAGTTGGAAGACCCGCATAGGGTTGCACGAGCCTGAGTACATATCCTTCAAAGTCCGTCATATATCAGCGGCAGCCTCTGTAGAAGCATAGAATTTCAGGACCAGAAATCCTATGCGCCAAATATTACATGTACCAGGGAGCTCAGAGAAAGTACTTGGCACAGTAAAGCAAAAGTATAGACATTAAAAAAGGATTTTTATTTTCATATAAAAGTCTATTACATGTCTAAAAAAGAGCTGTACAAAGAAAAAATTTTACAAAGAAAAGATCCTAAGTCTACAGCTAGGCGCAGCAACCACCATGCGCTCTCAAACAGGCACATCTCGCCATGCGCTCTCAGCCAGGCGCATCCCTTCAGCAGCTCAGTTATATGTATCCTCAGTTATGTGCATCCCTTCAGCAGCTCAGTTATGTGCCGCCCTTCAGCGTCCCAGTCAGGCGCATCATGAAGTCTCAGCATATGCGCCATCAAATGCTTCGACTAATGAAGTATTTATTGAGCAGAACGAGGGTGGCAATCAACCCTCTAGCTGGAGGAAGAGCTCTCCAAACTAAGGAAGAGGAGAGAACCGCAATCGACCCGTGGCTAAAGGAGCAACTTTCAACCCAACCAGAATGGGCGACACCCACTCTAGCGGGAGGAGGAGCTCTCCCAAAGCCCAAGGAAGATGATCGGGGTACCGCAATTCTGATCTGCGGCTCTTCCGGCATAACGGAGACGAGGCTCGAGCATCCCGATCTTTGGATGCAACAGGCACCTACCGCCTGCCACAAAAGCCCTCGACCCCGACTTTTGGATGTTACAGTCACCTTCAAGTGCATCAATGAAGACAATGCGTCGCATCTTCATCCTCGGGAGCATCTCGTCAATAGAATGTGCTCGGACAAACAAGTTTATTTCGGGAGGACGTGAGAGAACGAGAAGCAAACCCTCTCCATGCCACTATTTATAGGCCGAGCAAATCAAACCCATGCGCCAAGTGGCTATCTCTCCGAATCTCGTGCAATAAATTTGCATTAATGGTGATGAATCCGACGCTTTGAATTCAGCCAAGTCAAAAACGGCTATTTAAAGCACTCGAAGAACGTAACAGTCGGGCCCATAAAGACGTATCATGCAAGCGGATGCGCCGGCCAGACCGCGTATCATACTGATGCGCCCATCAACACCAAGCGCCTCATAAGGATGCGCCCCCATGCGTCCCCATGCGCCTAGTAGAACGCAGATCGATACGCCCACTCATAGGCCCATCACCTGTCAAGAACAATAAATACTGAAGTCTGACAGAGTTGGAAGCATGTCCCCCGAGGACTGAATGATTGACAGCTTTTTCAGAAGACGAAGCGTCGCCGACGTCAGTATCATCATTTCTTTCCTCCGACGGTTACAAGCCACGTGGCCGCCCAACCATCTCGCATGCGCCTCCGCAGCCATGCGTCCAAATCTCTGCATGTGCCTCAAAATCCGTGCGCCTCAGACTTTTCTCTGATCCCTAAAGACAGAAGTAAAGTCACTACTGAAGCCCCGTATGCGGCTCAAAAGCCATGCACCCCGACTGGTTCGTGACTCCTAAAGGTTACGAGCCAAAGTCTTCTCATGCGCCCAATCCCAGGCGCATCCTATCAGATCACTCCCTACCAAATCTGAGATCTTCGAGCCATGGACCTACGACACGCGTCCTTTGACTCGATTTAGCCTATGAAGGGGTGCTAATCACCCAAGATCTCAGCAACTGAAAGATCCTCTCCATTGCTACGTGTCAGCTCGGCCGCAGCCCACAAAGACAACAGGAAGGGTTCAACTCCTCAATCGGAGTGCATCGCCCATGTGCCTCCATCAACAACTACCACGTGGCATCCCCGCGTACAGGTGCATCCTACATATGCGCACATAAGCAGCCAGCCTGTAAGATATAAATAGAAGGATCATTTCCTTCTTCCAGGAGGATATACATGTACATCGCACAACCACCGACATACATATACAGAGAGGCAGATACAGACACTCAACGTCTTCTTCCTCTCCGCAAGCTCCGACACCCAGAGTAACTCAGACCTTCAGAGAACCGATAACCGTCGTCAGATCGTCAACGGAGTCAACGTATTACCACTCGCTCCATCGGCACAAGGGATCCAGATAAACAAAAGTGTTCTCCTAGGACTACGTCTAAGTCCTACATTGTAACACTGTTCTGTTTGTAATTAAAATTTACAATCAAAGATTTTAATGGCAAACAAGCTGGCGACTCTGCTAGGGACCTCTTTCTCCTCCACCGAGAAAGCTGTGTCGCAATCCGACGACGTGAAGGTGGGCTCCTCCCACAAGACGCTGGTCGTACGCCTCAATCAACAGGCATATGAGGAGTTCATCTCTGAAGGCAGTACGAGTCCTTCGAAGCGGCTGCCGAAGTTGAAGAAGACTCGCCAAGTCTGGGTGCACAAGGTCGACGCCTTTGGCACCATCATCGACGGGGATGTGCCGATGCAGCCTACCCTTCCTGTTGATGTCCTCAGCAGCCAAGATGCGTCTACCGGTACAGCACATCTCTCGAGGAAACGTGCGGCTGACCACATTCTCCAGCCATCTCCCTCTCAGGCGAGGAAGATGCGTCGACGGAGTAGGGGCGCAGCCAATGCCCCGCGCATAACCTCTAACGTGCCATAAAAGGTCTCTGTCTTTGACAGACTCACTCGCTGTAGTGGCGAGGAGAGTTTGGACTCTGAGTACTATGTACCCCAGCGGGCTGGTACGAAGAAGTCCAAAGCAGCACGGGCCATGCGCCTTAAACGTGCTATGCCGGCAGTAAACCAGAAGCATGCGCTTACAATCATGCGCGCTGCTGATGGTAAACTGTATAAGGTCGACTCAGGTGCTTCTGCGCCAGAAACGAGCCAACCTTCAAAGTCCTTATCTCACTTGGGCGCATCTACTGCGTTCGCAACCAAGTCGAGCAAGGCAAACCCTGTGGTCTTAAACTCTCGCGCCTCCACTGTTTGTATGTCTGAGGTTTATTCAAGTCACTGTAAATGTTGTTCCCCCACTACTGATCTGAGCTCCTGTTTGGTATTGGATCAGGGGGTGCAGCATTCAATTGACCACCCCGGCGCTTGGCCTTGCCATACGTCTGATGGGGGTGCGAATGTGGCACTCTCCTCCAACGATCTGCGTAATATGATCACTCACAAATGTCGGTCAGGAGAGTCGACTGACAAGCACAATACGCCCCTCACAGGGCATACCTGTGCTGTAGTCACCATCAACTGTTGTTGCAAAACAGCAGTCCCGCCACCAAGACAGTCGGTGTTCCAGCGGCTGCAATCATCAACACCTCTCCGACGTCGCCTTGGAAATAAGGTGTCAACAAAAGAGGTGCCAGAACTAAAGGTTGCTTCATGCAACGTAATCTCTAACTCCTCGTCAAACCGAAAGGTGACTGGTAATTCCTCGTCCTCGTCCAAGAGCCAGCTGAGGAGAACCAAGACAACTGTCCCATCCTTTGGAGTGTTTGAAGGCACTCGGGGGAGAAAGAAGATCCTGGAGGAAGCTGGAGGTAGTCAAGCCCTTGTTGATCCTCCTTCTGAAGACGAAGATGTCCAGAGCACAGCTGGGGTGGATCTTCATCCTGGAGACGAAGTCAGTCTCCCGGACGTAGCTGGGGGTAGTCTGGTCCCTGTGGACCTGCGTCTCGAAGACGAAGAAGTCCTCCAAGACAGAACTGGGGGTAGTCAGGCCCTGGCCGATGCTCCTGAAGACGAGGATGTCCTCCATAATGTAGCTGGGGTAGCCAAGACGAGGCTCCGGAGGAAGTTTCTCTTCTACAAGAGAGTGAGGCCGAGAGTGAAGCCTCAACCGATCCATCCACTTCCAGCCGTGTCATGACAGTATACATGACTGGGGGTGATACCAAGCCAGATGCGTCGTCAGAAGACCTCGTCCAGCGCATGGATACCCTGGAGGGAGGACTCAAAATCCTCTCTGCCTCCATACAAACACTGACTCAAGCAGTGTTTGAAATACGGTCCGCTTTGGCCAGAGCGCCCTTCTACCGGTCCTGACCCAGGGGCCAATGGAGAATCAAGCTTACCCCTTCAACGGGTATCCTTGGATACAGATCGTCGTGAGGCACCACGGACGTCGGAGCCCTCAAATGCTCAACTCCAGGCGGTACCACCTTTCCCGACTCCCAGCTCCATGGAAGACGTGGTCGAGATGATCAGAGACTTGCGTGAGCGCTTTGAGTCCAAGAATAAACAAGAAGAGCGGCAAAAGATGGGCATCCCCCAACCTTATCCCCTCGAATGGAACAAAGTGGTTTATCCTCCTAAGTATAAACCACAAACATTGACGCCATACAACGGGAAGGACTCTCCGCGTCGCTATCTAACGTACTTCCAGTCTCAAACGGGACATCTTCCGAAGAAAGATGCCCTACTCACCAGCATATTTGTTAGGGCACTGAAAGGAGTGGCGTACGATTGGTACTACAGTCTCCCCGATAACTCCATATCTTCCTTTGACGATCTGATGCGTCTCTTTCTCGACCATTTCTACGACGGCGGGAAGGACATGACAATGGCGTCCTTCATAGAGATACGCCAGAAGGAGAAGGAAATAGTTCGAGTATTCATCGAACGCTTTCGACAGGCCTACTTCAGACCGCCCCTAGGCATGCCAGAACATGCACTCCTCTCCTCCTGCAGCATGAACATGCTGCCCACAGTCAAACTCTGGCTCAACTCTACTCCTCCTCCCGACTGGAGTTCCTTGATCATCGAAGCCGAATTAAGCAGCAGAAAAGAAGGCGTTCAATGCTCGCCTTCTGGGAGTTAGTTTTTCTGCCTTTAAGGACAAGGAGAAACGGCCTGCAGCCAACAACCCCGGACGAGATACGAAGGGAAAACAGGTGTTGACTGTCAATGTCTCCAAAGGTGCATCAGCACCTACTCAGAAGCCTCCACTTGTACCAAGGCCAAAGGAGGTTTATTCCTTCAACGATGAAGACACCCTGCAACTCTTTGAGATACTGAAGCAGGGTGACAAGATCAAATTTTCGGACCCAAAGCGTCCCGACGAGGTTGGAAAAATGGACAATTTGAGGTACTGTCACTACCATCGGTTTGTCGGACATCCAACTAAGGACTGCTACATCCTCAAAAACTACATCTAGCGTATGATCAATGCGGATGTTATCTCCGTCGACTATGAGAAGAAAACGGTCTTGGCTAACCTGGTATCACTCCAATTTGGCACCTTGCCGTCAACCACAACACAAGATGGCATCGTCCCCATCCCTAAGGCGACAATGCAGGTGGTCAATCTACCACCTACTCGTGACAACGTGAGTGGACTCATCCCACTCACCACATCTCAGGGAGAGGTCTTATGGGTTCACCCTGATCTCGTCTTCGAGGTTACTCTACCGGAGGTACACTCTGCCTCCAAAACTAAGGGCAGGAAGATCAAGTCTTGCCGCATGGTCTCTTCCTCTGCGGAAGAGGCACTTCCTGTACAGACACGTTCACATCAGAACGCCCAACCTAACGAAGCTGCCATCGAGGTGGTGCCTCCTTGCACCGTCCCTGCTGCCCAAGAAGAGGGCCCATCCAAGCCTCCAGCAGCCAATAAGCAGAAGCATGTAGAGGCTTGTTTCGACAAGCCTCTGCGAAAGAAGAATGCTTCGGGGCTAGCCAAGCCCCACAACTTCGACATACTGGCACAACTTGTCAGTACTCCTGCCCGCCTATCTCTGTTTGAGCTCCTTCGTCTTTCCAAGGACACTCGTGTAGCTCTCTGTGAAGCCCTGAAGGATGCTGAGTCCTTCATCAGTCAGGTCAAGCAGCCTGAGGATACTCCGACTACATGTGCACACTGTCATTATGCGGATGAAGTTATCCCCAACATAATCTTCACCCAACGAGACATGCTGCTCAAGCACAACCGACACAACAGGCCGTTGTATTATACAGGGTATATCGGTTCCGTCAAGGTTAAGCGGATTCAGATCGATCCGGGATCTTCCCTCAGCATCATTTCGAAGACGCTGCTCTCAACACTGGAGATCCCAATGTACCGACTGGCACCTTCCAACACAACAATTAGTGGCTTCAATGCTAGCAAACGCGAGCCGCTGGGAAAAATACGGCTGAAGTATCATATTGGTAACCTCAGAACCGAGGTGACTTGCTATGTCGTGGACGCTGATGTCAACTACAACCTCCTACTGGGTCATCCATGGCTGCATGAGTACATGGTGGTGCCATCTACACTCCACCAATGTATGAAATACGTGTCCACCAATGACATCATCCGGACGGAGTTCTCGGACATTGACCCTTTCAAGGGGGTCGAAGCCTACTTCACTGACTCTACCTTATGCAAGTCGCCTGACGAAGAAGAAGCCAATGATGCTGACAACGAAGCAGAAGCGACAACAGAGCCGGACATGGAGCCAGAGGTGATTCCCGATGCTCCTTTGAAAATTCGACTCAAAGGGAAACCGTCTCAGATGCTGCCTCCCATGGCCATCAAGCTACCTGGAAAAGCACCAACTTCTCTAGGTAGAACACCTACTGAAGCTCCCTTGAAGATACGGCTCAAGGAAAAGTCGCCTCAAACATCGGCTCCCCTTGTGGTAAAACTACAAGGAAAGGCACCAACCACTGAAGGCGCAGTTAAGGCACCTCTGAAGGTGCGTCTTAAAGACAAGCCTCCGCAATCATCCGTCTCATCCAAGCTACCAGAGAAGGCCCACATAGCCCTCTCAGACCCCAAGGTCAAAGCTGCGGTGAACTCTCCCGATCCAACCCCAGTACTCACAGATGAAGAGCTAGGGGAATATATATCTGCTGATGTAGATGCACCCTCTCTGGACAATGTAATCCCGCGGGATAAAATCTCGTGTTTTATCAATAATAGAGTGTCTTTTAATTATTCTAGCCTTCCACATTGGAATGCCATGTATACATTAGATAACGCTCTACGGTCGTTGCAAACATAAATAACGACCGTCAATCGAGTAGTCCCATTCCAAGGGGTCTGTTTTGTAGTCCCACCGCGAAATCGAGACGAAGAATCCATCATCTTCGACAAAGTCGAGCGTCATCAAGACCTTCCGCCACTCGAGCAAGAACTAGATACCGGCAGAATACAAGTCTATCGGTACACGGACAAGGCAAAGTACCTCATCCAAATGATGGGATACGATCTAAAGAGCAACAAAGGCCTGAACTACGGCAAGGGTCGACGTCTTCCTCTCCGACTCCCAACACCTAAAGGAAAGCCGCAGGACTACTATCATCGAACTCGACGGGGGGGGGGGGGGGTGGGCTATGTCACGCCGTCGTCAACTCCAGAGAGTTCAGAGGCGGAAGAGGTAGAATATTTTCATTCATCCGAAGCATCAACTTGGGATTCCGATACCAGTATCAGATCAGTCTTCAAGAAAGTGCTATCAGCCAACATGGCATCTGCACAACCTCAAGAAGATGAAGGCGAAGACCAAATGCCAGAATTCTTCGAAGAAGAATCCTGGGCTCAACGCCTAAGAGAACAGTGGGAGTCTCATTTTGAATTACGCGAACCCCCTACCGAAGACGAAGTCGAGCAGATCGACCTTGAGGATGGATCTTCTTCCAAACCCATCTTCATCAGCAAAAGCTTAAAAAAGAAGACCGAGAATCTTTAATCCAGCTGGCTAAAGAATATATCGATGTCTTCGCCTGGAGCTACGAAGACATGCCGAGACTTGATCCCCAGATCGCGATGCATAGGCTTAACATCTTACTTGATGCCAAGCCTATAAAACAACAACAACGACGTTTTCGTCCTGACATCATGAACGCTATCGATCAGAAAGTAGACAAACTCCTGACCAGCAGATTTATTCGTGAAGTACAACAATCGGATTGGGTTGCCAACGTCGTCCCTGTCACCAAGAAGAATGGGAAGATACGAGTCTGTATCGACTTCAGGGATCTCAATACTGCTTGTCCGAAGGACGAATTCCCGCTTCCAATCACCGACGTGATGATCGACAACACATGTGGCTTCGAACGCATGTCTTTCATGGACGGGTATTCGGGCTACAATTAGATCAAGATGTTCTTTGATGATGCAAAACACACGTCATTCAAGACACCGAAGGGAGTTTTCTGCTACACAGTGATGCCCTTCGGTTTGAAGAACGTCGGTGCGACATACCAACGAGCTATGAGCACCATCTTCTGTCAGCATCTGTGCAAGACAGTCGAATGCTATGTTGATGACATCGCAGTCAAGAGCCGTCTCAAAGGAGATCACCTACAAGATCTTAAGGCAGTCTTCGATCTCATGCGAGCACATTAACTCAAGATGAACCCCGCTAAATTCTTTCTTGGGATTTCTAGCGAAAAGTTCTTGGGCTTCATTATCACGGCAAAAGGCATTCATGTCGATCCCGAGAAGACCAAAGCCGTCCTTGACATGGACCCTTCGAAGAACCTCCGAGAACTTCGAGGCCTGTAAGGGCGTCTGGCATACATCCGGAGGTTTATAGCAAACCTTTTCGAAAAATGTCAACCCTTCACCCAGCTCATGAAGAAGGAAGTCTCTTACGTCTGGACTGAAGAATGCCAGCAAGCTTTCGACGATATCAAAGCTTACCTGACGAGCCCGCCAGTCTTGGTGGCACCCGTCGTCGGCAAACCATTTCTCCTCTACGTCCGTGACATGGATCATTCTCTCGGTGCTCTGTTGGCTCAGAACAGCGATACAGGCTATGAGCAAGCTATCTAATACCTCAGTAGAATACTGATCGGGGACGAACACCGGTACAACCCCGTTGAAAAAGAGTGTTTGGCTTTGGTATTTGCCATCCAGAAGACTTGCCATTATGTCTCGGGCCAGACAATTTATGTCATCTTCTGAGTCAATCCACTCAGAGTTCTCATGACGAAGCCAGGGTCATTAAACTCCTGGCTAGCTACGTGGGCAATCCTATTAACGCCATACAACATGGTGTTCATTCCACAAAAAGCTGTCAAGGGTCAGGCTCTGGCCGACTTTTTAGCTGCACACCCCATCCCGGAGTCCTCAAGACTCTATGAAGACATCCCGGATGAGGTCCAAGAATCAAACGTCACCGAAGAAAGCTCCGTCTGGCGGATATTTTTCAATGGCGCTTCAAGAACAGACCCCAAAGGCCAAATCATCGCAGGAGTGGGGGTAGTCCTAGTCTCCCCCGATCAGCTGGTCATCCAGCGTGCCTACTCCCTTTCGAAGTCGTGCTCCAACAATGTTGCCGAGTACAACGCTCTCATCATGGGACTCTAGCTGGCGCAACAGCTGGGGGTGGATCATCTGGAAACCTACGACGACTCATAACTCGTCGTTAACCAGATCAGAGGGCAATACGAAGTTTGCCATGAAGATCTGATTCCTTACCATGAAGTTGTATTGAACATTATTTCAACCTTCACCAAGTTCTTCATCGAACATGTACCTCGTTTACAAAATCTGGAGGCTGACGCTCTGGCTGGCCTCGCAGCCTTATTGGCAGCACCCCTCGGGACTCAACACTACGTCACGGTAGTTGGTCGAGACTTGGTCTGTCCTAAAAACAACCTATGCTCACAATGGCCCATGCCATGTCAACAAGTGCTGGTGTTAATGTCCGAGACTGGAGGTTCCCGTTCATCGACTTCGTTGTCTACGGAATTCTCCCAGAGGACCCGAAAGAAGTCGTCTCAGTCAGGAGGCGCTCCCTTCGATTTTATTACGATATAGCTACTAAAATGCTGTACTGACGCTCCTACGATGGACTTCTCCTTCGATGTTTATCCAACGAAGAAGCAGCCGAAGCCTTTCGAGAAGCTCACGATGGAACCTGCGGGGCCCATCAACCTGGCCCTAAGTTGCAAGATCGACTGCGACGTATGGGCTACTACTGGCCAACCATGGCAGCCGACGCTATCGACTATGCTAAAAAGTGTCATGCGTGCCAGCTTCACGTCGACTTTATCCATACACCGTTAGAACCACTACATCCTACGGTCGCCTCCTGGCCCTTTGAAGCCTGGACATGGATATTGTAGGACCAATCACCCCTCCTTCATCAAGGGGACACCGCTTCATCCTAGCCATCACCGACTACTTCTCCAAATGGGCAGAAGCAGTTCCACTGGCGGAAGTGAAGAGCTCTAGGGTGGTCAGCTTTATCAAGCACCATGTCATCTACCGTTTCGGGGTACCTCGGAGGATTATCCACGATAACGGTCCTTAGTTCATCTGCCATATTTTTAGCAGATTCTGTGACAAGAATCGCATTCAAAACGTGGCATCAACCGCCTACAATCCGGCTGCAAACGGATTGGCCGAGGCATTCAAGAAGACTATCGTCAGGCTACTCAAAAAGGTCGTATCATCCAACAAACGCGACTAGGATGAAAAGTTCGGTGAATGCCTTTGGACCTACCGTACAACGGTACAGACCCCGACAGGCAACGCACCATTCTCCCTGGTCTACGAAAGCGAAGTGGTACTGCCTCTCGAGATCCAGATACCCTCACTCCGTGTAGCGATCACAAATCAACTAACAGAGGAAGACAATCAACGTCGCCATCTGCGAGAATTGGAGGCACTTGACAAAAAATGTCTTCTAGCTCAACAGCGCATCGAACTCTATCAAGCCCGTATATCACAGGCTTTCAACAAGAAGGTCAAGCAGAGGACTTTCCAAGTAGGCAACCTGGTTCTGGCAGTCAGGAGTGTAACGTCCCAGTCCCAAAATACGTAGGACTAGGAACGTAGACATGCCAGCTGTATTTATACGAAGTATACTCCAATATATGAAAGCCTCATATAAATACATAAGCTGTAAATGCAGTAAAACCACAACTAATCTCATCCACAAGAATAAAAGGTATCATATAATCAACTATGAATTTGTCTTGATACAATATGTTGGGCGGAGACAAATCCACTACCAACAAGTAAAGAAAATATATGAGTAAAGAAATGAATTTGGCGAGCGAAGCGAAGACGATCCAAATGCAATCATCCTCGAGAAAATAGCAATGATCACGGCTAGAGCTAAAGCACTGCGAAAGACAAAAGCATACACCTGGAGAGATAACCAGGTCCTCAGAGGGACGTAACAAGACACATAATATCATGCCATAAACTGAATAAATATCGCTCAAATAAATAAGTCAATCGAATTATAACATTATCCAATACGCACCTACTGAACGAGCGTACATCCCCCCAACCAAACAAGGACAGGAGATGGTAAACTAATTCACGGTGACGTATCTTTCCATGCTATGAATCCAATATGGTATCCGGACCCCAACAAGGTTCAATACCTTCTCATCGAAGTAGTAAGTCACACCTATAACCAAACAAGGACAAGATGTGACGAACTAATCCACGACAAGTTATTGTTCCAAGCTACGATCAGATAAAAGTACCCAAACCAAAAGTACTCGTACCTAACGGATAAGGTAGCCTACCGTTCTAAGTGATATGTAGTTAAGAACAATCCTTCCTACGTATAGGCCTGGCTAAATAGGATCGGCGTAGTCCCCCTTGGGCACCAG
Source organism: Iris pallida (assembly GCA_029216955.1). Taxonomy (NCBI): domain Eukaryota; kingdom Viridiplantae; phylum Streptophyta; class Magnoliopsida; order Asparagales; family Iridaceae; genus Iris; species Iris pallida. Next base: position 27,157 of record JANAVB010009652.1, read on the forward strand.
GGGCCCCATCAGTAAGAGCATGACGTTCCGTAGAATCGTCAGTGGCCGTCAGTAATCATGGGTCATCAACCCCGTATCTCCAGCGGAGAGTCCGGATCACAAGGAAAAGTGCATCGAAGCCCATACGCTAAGAAATTGTCCTCCCCGCCCAATGCCTACTATGTTGTATCCACAACATTAACCTCTATAATCGCTAAGTCAAACTAGTATGCAACCTCTATTAGCGGTTATTCCTATCGCACGGCTTGTACGTACTGGTGGCCAGCCAATCATGCACTTCCGTATTCTATATGCGACACACAACTTCGTGGTACAACGTGTCAAGGCCAATGAATGCAACACACAAGGTGGTCCCTTAAATCTAGGCTTAATGTGTAAGAAAAATAATACATAGCAGGAAAAATGAACAATAAGTTCTAACAGGTTAAGCCATGTATCACAGTTTATTTTGCATAATGAATAATACTAATGCATGAAATATGAGCTAAAATAAATAAACAGCAAATGGCAAGGTGTCTTGCCTGAGGTCCTTGCTGGTGAAACCGACAATCCCGTTGGGTACAGAATAGTCACAGGGCTACACAAGATGAACTCAGACGATATGACAAACTTCTAAAATAAAAACCAAAAATAAAATATTCTGGAAAATTTTTGGGAAAAATATAGATATGTATTTTTCTGTCAGTATTCGAAACTTCAAACGGATCGTGATTCTGATTCCTGGTTCTCCCAGAATCTCAAAAATACTAAAACGTGTCAGATTTTGGACCACAGACACTCTACAAATTTTCCAGAAAATTAAGTTCTGAATTTATGAAATTAAAATTTACATTCAGAAAATATACCTCAATACGATTCCAACAAAAAAACTGGAGGTCAAAAGGAGTCCGGAGTTGGGAGTTATGGTCATTCGAAGTTGCTACAACCTTTGAAAATTGAGGCAGAATTTATGACGAAAAAAGAGAAATTTTTTGACAATGATGGTTTGAAAGATGATTTGCGGTGAAAATAATATGGAGGAGTACCTGCCTATTTATAGGATGTGGGAATTCCCAATTAGATAAGAATTAGGATTCTTTAAACCCAATTTAGATATTTCCTAATTTAATTTAAAAGCAATCAAATCCAAATCCAAATCCAAATCTAATTTAAATTAAATCAAATTCTCTTAGTTTAAAATCAAATCAATTGAATCCAATCTCAATTATAGATATTAATTTAATCTATTTAAATAAATCAAAGATCAAATCAAGATTCAAATGGCCACAATAACTTCCAAATATATTTTTCAAAATACTAATAATAATAATTTTGAAAATAATAATTATTTTAAATATCTTTTTGAATAATAAATATTAATATTAATAAATCTCGAAAATTATATTTTATTTAAAATAGACTAATAAATAATTACAAAATATATGTATGCACAAATATTCTTTACATAATTATGCTTTTCCTAGTATACAATAAAATATTATTTATGATTAATAACTGCTAAAAACAAAAAGGATTTTTATAGCAAGAATAATAATTATATAATATTTTGAAAGTATATAATAAAATAGAAAAAATATTTTTCTAAAATATGTACGCTCGCACATATTCGCACTTGACGAGCAACTACGAAAAATAAAATTTCGTACGCGACGTATAATACAACTATGCGACGTACAATACAAAATTTTAAATCAGTACCAAATTTAATAATAAAAAAATAGTAGAAAATTTAGGGTTTTACATCCTACCCAACTTAAAAAAATTTCGTCTTCGAAATTAAGAATTAGGAGGGGGTGAAAGGCACAACAGTAGATAGGAGGGTTCAAAGAAGTTTATATGGTCGTATTCTAGGTTGAGGGTATGATTAAGAGACGATTGTAATCACTCTTAAATTCAAGTGATTAGAAAGTCAAGATTGTAAATTTAGTGTCGAGGAAAAGGTCGAGTAGTTCAAGACAAAGATATGGTTACATTGGGTGGTAATGGTCATGGTGATAGGACAGTTAGAGGAGTTTTAGTACGACGCTTTCGTCCTTCTAAAATAGGTGAAGGCGAACGCAATATGGAGTTCGAAGGAGGCGTTATCGAATACGAATACGTGTTCAAAGGCGACCGAATAATTCAAAAAGAGTTGTCAAGCAGTCGCGGATGGGACTCTAGAGGACAAGTTTAGCTATGTCCCCATCCACGTAGAACGATAGATAAAAGCGAACCAAAGTGCACTAGGTTGATCAGACCATCATGCACCGGTTCTGATTAGATAATATGTTAGTGGAGCGACCCAATTAACATATGTCTTGGACAAGCTCGATAAGGAATAAGCTTAAAAACTAGGCTACATTAGCATCATTAGTCAAAATGGTAAATACATAGGCACGAGAGATTAAGATTAAAAGAAGGTAGAATGATTTTAATTCATACAGTCGTCCTATAGTTTCTTGTCCAAGTCCTTGGTTGGCTAAATGGGTTAGGGTCCTCTAAATTCTAGGATCTAAATAAACTTGCTAATATAGGTCACTAGGTCAAAGGGGTTGCTAGTTCATAAGGTATTCTACCCAACTTAAAGAAAAACTAATGGTGTTTGGGACATCTAACTCGTAGGGTCAATCTCTAGCAAGCACGAAGGAAGATAAGGATAACGATAGGAGAAATCAAGCAAGATGCAATCGATGAGTCAAACGGTAGATAAAATCTAGGAAAGTGGTCAAGTATGTGGATGAGAGCCTAGACTTTAATCCTATATGCAGGCTTGCTTGGTACGGTAAAGTAACCAAACAATTTATCTTGACCTGCATGGGCCACCACAAAAACATGTAACGCCCAGTCCCAAAATACGTAGGACTAGGAACGTAGACATGCCAGATGTATTTATACAAAGTATACTCTAATATATGGAAGTCTCATATAAATACATAAGCTGTAAAACAGTAAAACCACAACTAATCTCATCCACAAGAATAAAAGGTATCATATAACCAATATGAATTGTCTTGATACAATATGTTGGGCGGAGACAAATCCACTACCAACAAGTAAAGAAAAATACATGAGTAAAGAAATAAATTTGGCGAGCGAAGCGAAGACGATCCAAATGCAATCATCCTCGAGAAATAGCAATGATCACGGCTAGAGCTAAAGTACTGCGAAAGACAAAAGCACACACCTGGAGAGATAACCAGGTCCTCAGAGGAGTAACAAGACACATAATATCATGCCATATAAACTGAATAAATATCGCAAATAAATAAGTCAATCGAATTATAACATGGTCCAATACGCACCTACGGAACGAACGTACCATCCCCCCAACCAAACAAGGACAGAGATGGTAAACTAATTCACGGTGACGTATCTTTTCATGCTATGAATCCAATATGGTATCCGGACCCCAACAAGGTTCAATACCTTCTCATCGAAGTAGTAAGTCACACCTACAACCAAACAAGGAAGATGTGACGAACTAATCCGCGATAAGTATTGTTCCAAGCTACGATCAGATACAAGTACCCAAACCAAAAGTACTCGTACCTAACGGATAAGGTAGCCTACCGTTCTAAGTGATATGTAGTTAAGAACAATCCTTCCTACGCATAGGCCCTGGCTAAATAGGATCGGCGTAGTCCCCCTTGGGCACCAGGGGCACCATCAGTAAGAGCATGATGTTCCGCAGAATCGTAGTGGCCGTCAGTAATCATGGGTCATCAACCCCGTATCTCCAACGGAGAGTCCGATCACAAGGAAAGTGCATCGAAGCCCATACGCTAAGGAATTGTCCTCCCGCCCAATGCTACTATGTTGTATCCACAACATTAACCTCTATAACCGCTAAGTCAAACTAGTATGCAACCTCTATTAGCGGTTATTCCTATCGCACGGCTTGTACGTACTGGTGGCCAGCCAATCACGCACTTCCGTGTTCTACATGCGACACAACTTTGTGGTACAACATGTCAAGGCCAATGAATGCAACACACAACTTCGTGGTACAACGTGTCAGGCCAATGAACAACACACAAGGTAGTCCCTTAAATCTAGCTTAATGTGTAAGAAAAATAATACATAGCAGAAAAAATGAACAGTAAGTTCTAACAGTTAAGCCATGTATCACAGTTTATTTTGCATAATAAAAATAATACTAATGCATGAAATATGAGCTAAAATAAATAAACAGCAAATGGCAAGGTGTCTTGCCTGAGGTCCTTGCTAGTGAAACCGACAATCCCGTTGGGTACAGAATAGTCACAGGGCTACACAAGATGAACTCAGATGATATGCAAACTTCTAAAATAAAAGCCAAAAATAAAATATTTTGAAATTTTTTGGGAAAAATATATGATATGTATTTTTCTGTCAGTATTCCGAAACTTTAAACGGATCGTGATTCTGATTCCTGGTTCTCCCATAATCTCAAAAACACTAAAATGTGTCAGATTTCGGACCACTGACACTCCACAAATTTCTAGAAAATTAAGTTCTGAATTTATGAAAATAAAATTTACATTTAGAAAATATACCTCAATACGATTCCAACAAAAAAAACTGGAGGTCAAAAGGAGTCCGGAGTTGGGAGTTATGGTCATTCGAAGTTGCTACAACCTTTGAAAATTGAGGCTGAATTTATGACGAAAAAAAAAGAGAGAAATTTTGACAAGGATGGTTTGAAAGATGATTTGTGGTGAAAATAATATGGAGAGTACCTGCCTATTTATAGGATGTGGGAATTCCCAATTAGATAAGAATTAGGATTCCTTTAAACCCAATTTAGATATTTTCTAATTTAATTTAAAAGCAATCAAATCCAAATCCAAATCCAAATCCAAATCCAAATCTAATTTAAATCAAATCAAATTCTCTTAGTTTAAAATCAAATCTATTGAATCCAATCTCAATTATAGATATTAATTTAATCTATTTAAATAAATCCAAAAATCAAATCAAGATTCAAATGGCCACAATAACTTCAAATATATTTTTAAAATACCAATAATAATAATTTCGAAAATAATAATTATTTTTAATATCTTTTTGAATAATAAAATATTAATATTAATAAATCTCAAAAATTATATTTTATTTAAAATAGACTAATAAATAATTATGAAATATATGTATGCACAAATATTCTTTATATAATTATGCTTTTCCTAGTATACAATAAAATATTATTTATGATTAATAACTGCTAAAAACAAAAAGGCTTTTTATAGCAAGAATAATAATTATAATATTTTGAAAGTGTATAATAAAATAGAAAAATATTTTTCTAAAATATGTATGCTCGCACATATTCGCATTTGACGAGCAACTACGAAAAATAAAATTTCGTGCGCGACGTATAATACGACTATGCGATGTACAATACAAAATTTTAAATCAGTACCAAATTTAATAATAAAAAAATAGTAGAAAATTTAGGGGTTTTACAAGGAGGCCGATGGTGTTGACTCACAAGACACCAGGAAAGTTTGAGCCCAAGTGGGAGGGACCTTTCATCATAGAGACGGTATACTCAAACGGTGCTTACCGCCTCGCCAAATCCAATGGGACTTGTTCATGATATCCATCAACGGCAAGTTCTTAAAGAAGTACTACTCTTGACATCCTTCAGACATGTACTTCTATCTTCACCCAACAAGGGAGTTTGTGGACCCAATCATCGGGACTCATACAATTTCCTTCCACAAAATCTTACGCTTCCGGAACCCAGCTGTTCCGTGGCATTCTACTCTCCAGTAGAAGGAAAACCACGTCCATATTACCTTGAATTGTTCCCCTACACCCTACAAAGCGGAATCTTACACTCCGTAAGACTACGCTACCCATCATATTTACCACGTCCACGTTACCTCTGAGTAAACATCCCGTACAGACAACCCTGCGTTGCCGTACATTGATCGCAGAACTTCCACGTCCATATTACCTCTGAGTAGTTTCGCGTATCCCCCAGAGTCATTCCTACCACGTCCATAACACCTCTGAGTAGGAAGATTCTATCATTTGAATCCCATATTTGCCATCCTCATCACCTCTGAGCAAACATGTCGGTTCTTTCGAACTTATTATCTGTACCTAAAAACCAAGGTACACAAAAGATAATAGGCCACACAAATCATCAAGTTCATGACAGCAAAAATGAACACACCACAAAAACTCTGTATTCTTTATTCAAAAGTAAAGGATTACACCCCCAGCAAGAGTTGCAAATTAAAAAAAAGAGAAGAAGAGATTACAATCCCTAAATATCTCCGGGGTTGGCCGAAAGCTCTTCAATCCGACGCTTCAAATCTGTCGCCCGAGTTTCTACCGTCGTCAGGACCCGGCGTTTGGCCTCTTGACGCATTATTTCTATGGCCTTAGGAGAAGTATCATCCTCATGCTTCTCGTCCAGCTGTTGTCGCTGCTGGGCCAGGAAAAGAGCCTGGCGGGGTGAAAGCCACTTCCTCCTCCTTAGATGCTATATGTTCAGTCTGGACTCACTCAGCATCTAACAAGAGTTGGGCCTGTTGGTCTTCAAGGAGGCGAATCTTGGCATTAACCTCCGCTATACTAGCGTCCAACGCGGATCGTAACTCGCCTTCTCCTGCGTGGACTGAGATAACCACTCCACAGCCTCAGTTTCAGTCACCTCATGTTCCCAGACACCCACGGTGGCCTGATAAGAGGACTTAGTCTCAGCGATCAACTTCTTCTTCTTCGCGTCTATCAGGGCGGAGAGATCATTTCGTTGGATACACTGAAACTCGAAAGCAGTTGGTCCAGCTCGGCCACCGAGGCCTCCAGAATCTCGGCCATATGATCATGGCCCTGGTGGGAACGTATCAGACCGATGTGAGGGA
>JANAVB010009653.1:0-21097 GCA_029216955.1 Iris pallida
TGGGGGAAGGAAGAAGAAAATAAAAGGAGGAGAGAGGGGATGAGGTGGCTCATGAAGAGAGCCCCTCTTCATGCATTTAACCCATGTGGCATTATTAAGTGCCACATGTTCTTAGGAGATGCCACCTCACTAAATGGGTTGCCACCTATCTTTAAATGATGACACATATGCTTCATGAGTTGGTGAATAAAAATGTAATTGCAAAAATTAACCATGGCTTTTATGTAATTATTAAAATTTATGAGAACAAAATCATCCCTTTTCTTTAAAATAGAACATTAACAATTAATTATATATATATTTTTAAATGTATAATTAATTAAAATAATTGAATAGTACCGTATTATTGGTTACGAATATGACACTCTACCCATCTTATAAAAATTTCGTCCTCGAAATTTAAATTTAAAGATAAGCTTTTAAAAACAATCATAGAGAAAAATAAAATATTCTACCCACCTTACAGAGGTGAAGTAGTAATTTATTAAACTAATAAATGAAATATCATGAAACTTATTTTTCAAAAGCTTCACGAAAATAGAGACGATTCGAAAATACTAGAAATCATCAAAGTTCTTGAAATTCCATATAATCAAATAAAATAGTTAGATACAATGTTGTTTCAACCCATAACTATGTACGATTTTTGAATTCAAAATCATATTCTTTATTCTTTATTCTCATTTTCTGACGTGATATAGTAATCTTGTGCCTCGCCATTGCGCATATGGCTGCAACGAAGATACCATTTCACTATCAGCATTTGCTACCTCTTCCTTGATAGCCCTATAATGAGTATGAATGATAATTGTAAAGTAGCATTATATGTAAGGGTATCCTTGGTAATTCAAAAGATACTCAAGAACAAGTTCTTAGAAATCTTTTTTTTTAATATCTAAGTATCAAAAGTACTATATAATATTAAATACAAAATCTTTTGACAAAATTTGTAAGAAAATCTCATATTTCTATTTTATCAAAAATACCGAATATCACTTTAAATTATTCACGTCAATAGTTTTCAAATCCAAACTGAGATAAAAAAAAATTGATTTTTGAATATCAAGCATGAACACCCATTACGAAAATATTGTCTAGATTTCTGAAATCTTACTTAGAACCATGTTTTGAGAATGTAGTGCCTCGCCAGTCCGGATGGCTGCAACAACTTCTGTTTTCACGATTCAATTGAATGACTGCAAGTCTTATTGCCCCGTCAAATCAGTCGAAAGATTTTCGAGTTCTTGACACAAATAAATAAATATTCTTTCACATAAAATTCAATTACAGATCCAATCAAATAATGCTTCACGAAAAATTCAATAAAAAATCAATGAGTAATGCATACATGAGTATTTAGGTGGAGGACAATTACTGGGATCGGGGATACTGCTAAAAAAATAAAATTAGATGGGAAAACAAGAATACAATTCAAGATTCTAAATCAATGAAATATAGATGAAACAAGGAGATTGAAAAATTTCAGGAAAGCTGAGAATTTGTGAAAATAGAGAATGAAATCTGACAAGGGGCGAATCATGATTTAAGAATTGGTAAGATCAAGATACCGATGAGTCATTCTACACTCAATAAGCTATATACTATTACTATATATAATATATATTTATGATACCTTAAGCAAGATACTACTAGTACTAAGTTACCAATAGTTCTTCTAAGCTATGTTTGTATATATATAATCCCACAAAACTACACTCATCCTAAATAAAGTCTTGGATCATTATTGGTCTATTGGCTAGCCAGTCCTTGTTTCTTTACTAATTCTAATTATATATAGTCCTAGATAAATTTGATCTCCAGACTACCAAGTACAAGATCCTTAAAAAATTTATAGCTCTTTCACCAAGACAATTTAATAAGAAAACTTATCTAATTATCTATTAATTACTCCTAAATTTCGAGTCATAATTATCCTTATACTACCCATGATTTCCTGAATATCATCTACATCCTTAATGGAAGTCATAGGTTAGTATTTTTAAACTGTGGAATCACTATAGGAAATCCATTAGGTAAGTATCTATAGAATGAAACACAGTCTAGGGTTGAAACTTATGGAATATTCCAAAATCAACGGTTCTTCGTAGGCTTTTCCTAAGAACATGTCTTAGGTTCTATAGCTTAACCTATATAGGTCTACTCAAAAGCTTGACCTCAATCCAATCCTAGGTTTTCTATTTTTTCGAGACCTGCATGGGCCACCACTAAAAGAACGTGTCACGCCCTGCTCCCAAAATACGACGAGCAGAGTACGTAACACCATCCCCAGGCTACGCGCCATACGAATACTCCAGTATCCATATTCGCGATTGTCGTCCGTACAGTTCTAGGATAGGATTACCACAGGTCATAGGGTACATAATACAAATAATTAACAATTTGATTACATGATATTCTAAACTATAAATAATAAAAAGTTATTATTCTACCCGATTATAACCTTTAACCCAATATACATATAATACATAACCAACTACAAAATACTACTAGCTGATGCCAAGGTCGACTTCCTCTTTGTCATATTCATTAAGCTTCTCTTCAGTGTATATTGGCATTCTCTCCTGATCTTCATCAAAACCTAGTAAACAAAACTAGGTCGTCAATACGACGAGCAAGCCCTCAGTCAAAGGAGTAAAGTGGGTAAAGTAAGATGATAAAATTATCGAAATTGAACTGGAGGAAAGAATAATTTTAAAAGTTTTACTGATAAGAATTTTCTTATGGTATTAGTATCTCTTTCCAAAAAATTCAGGTGTTAGGTATAAATGTGTAAACCTCAGACAAATCTTGTATGCACATGCAATATTTAGAGAACATTTCTGGATCACACAGCTTCTATTATCTCAACAATAATCCCATTTATCCGGGATCAGGTTTATACTAAATGAACGGTGCTTAGATTTATCCGTCCCATTAGTATCAGGAATTACATAATGATGTTATATAATTCAGGATAGCACATAAGTTGTTTTTCGAGTTATCGAAATCAAGTGTTATAATAATTGTCGTATGACTTGAAATTTTTCAAGAATATCGGAACCAGGCTACATTGGATATTACAGGGACCGAATTCGGGAATTCTGAAATCCAATGTAAAACAGGAAAGTAAGTGAGCTAAACCTCACCTCGGACATCGTATGGCCGTAGGAATGCCAATAACAGGAACTGGATCAGTTTTTTTAAAATATAATTATTGTAAAGAATTCGAAGGTGTGATCCAAATGTGTTCTCTCCCATCCCAATGCAATTCTTACCAAAATGTTACTTAGTTAAAGTACATTTCGATTTTGTATCTCATTTTTCGTGTGATAGGAAACACACATTAAACGAGAATAAAGTTAAGCAGGAGATTCCATCTTAGCGGAAATAAAATGTCAAACTAGAATTTGTGTGCCTAAGGACAATACTTTCAAGGATTTCAGGGTTATGTTTGTATTAGAAAATTTGATAAAATTAGGAACTAGGGTTTAACCATTTCGACTTTCCAAAAATGGCTAACTCTGAATTTTCAAAAATTTCAGCAAAATCTCCTTTGTATTTTGGAGCCCGAAATTTTATAATAAACAAAATATATGAATATAAGCCCCGGGTTCGCCGACCCCTTCGGTGGAGCAACCCTCAACACCGGTACCACGCATATATGCATATAATCGTATGAACAACTTAAAAGTTTCTTACCCAAGGCTATTTTTACCTTAGCAAAGGTCTGGTAGTGATTTGCTAATGACACAAATCAAAACAAATCAATTAGCCATTAGTGACACTCACCCACAAGGAAAAGAATGTTGTTGCAGTTCTAATTGTAAGTAACATAACCTAATATGTAGAGAGTCAAAATGCCCAAGGATCTTATACATAGGCCTATAGTTATAAGTAAACTATCTCGAGACTTAAAAGTTCTTACATAAACATGTGTGAGAGTGTAAGGTTTAATTATGATGCTGATTTTTATAGAATGTGCACCAAAACATCAAGTAAAGCTTTAAGGACCTCTACACATACTAGCTCGAATAAGAAAATGAAAACCCATGCGTATTTGGTCAATTTCCAAATAAACATGATATGTGAACATGTATTCGACCTTAATAAAGTTACCCAAGAGATTTAAAGCCTATGGCAAACCTAAAACTTGATACTAATGTCTTCTAAATGTCCAGTGTCCAAAATATACTAGTTTTGACTAGGTAGGGGTAAAATGTCTCAAATATTGGTATAAAATAATTCTGGACAGAATTGTACGTGTCAAGAAAACACATATAAAATATCAATACCTAGATAACTTTGTTTAAACTAGACTAAGTATTTCAAGTTCATGTATAGGTGATATCAACAACCTTAAATTACATAACGGATTAGGAATTTGATGAGCTAAAATATGTAGACTTACAATTTGATAGAAAGATTAGTAACATATACAAAATTCAGAATATAAATTTATTAGAATTAATTAGTGATGGCACACATATATTTCTATATGAATCAACCACTAGATTCATACCCATATATTCTATGTTCCATGTCAATTACTTTTTAATTTTGATAACCAAAATCAGAATATAAATCCCTAATGTCAACAAGAAATCATTGTTGAATTGAACCAAGTATTTGAGAAAGAATGAGGACTTGCCTTGGTTCCTTGGATTAGATCCTAGATTTAGCTTTCCCAACAAATTCCTAATTTTGAACCCAAACAATAGTCAAATAAATTTTGTTAGTAAAAATCTTAACCTAGGTTTGAAATTGGAAAGAAAGGAGAAGGAAAAGAGGGGTTTTACCTAGGTTTTGGGAGTGGAAGGGGAGGAGAAGAAGGAGGAGGTGTTGGAGGTGGTGGTGGCCGGCGGCGGTCGGCAGTCGGTGGGAGCGGGAGCTACCGCAGCAGCAGTAGTAGCAGTTACAGCAACAGCATTAGTAGTGATAGCAGTAGTAGCAACAAAAGGAGGGGGAAAGAGAGGAGTGGAGTGGTGCTGGTGAAGGGAATGAGGGAAGTGGGGGAAGGAAGAAGAAAATAAAGGAGGAAGGAGGAGTGAGGGGATGAGGTGGCTCATGAAGAGAGCCCCTCTTCATGCATTTAACCCATGTGGCATTATTAAGTGCCACATGTTCTTAGGAGATGCCACCTCACTAAATGGGTTGCCACCTATCTTTAAATGATGACACATGCTTCATGAGTTGGTGAATAAAAATGTAATTGCAAAAATTAACCCATGGCTTTTATGTAATTATTAAAATTTATGAGAACAAAATCATCTATTTTCTTTAAAATAGAACATTAACAATTAATTATATATACATATTTTTAAATGTATAATTAATTAAAATAAATTGAATAGTACCGTATTATTGGTTACGAATATGACAGCAGGCCACGTGGGTACGGGCTGCACAAGCAGTGTGGGTCCCTATGTCGACAGCTAGGGTAGCAGGTGCGCAGTTGGCGTTGATGTGGATGCATGAACGCGGAGTTGAAGCTGGCTGGAGTGGCCGCAGGTCCAAGCGAGAGAACTGCTTCAATCTTGGCCAAAACGAAAAACTGAAGTAGGTTTGGGCTTGGTTACTTGACGGAAGGCCCGGGCTGCCACATTTGGATTCTTTTGGTTGCCTAAAATTGGTCAAAACGAAGTAGAGTTGGACAAAATCGGTTTGAGCCTATTTGGATTAATTTGACAACAAACAGGTGTGCTAAATAGAAAGGAAAGAGTGCCCTAAGCCCATAAATAGTCCTCTACAATGCAGAATTGAAGAAGCCTCTCCAATATCAAAGTTTCACTCCTAAGGCTCTTTGTGCTTCATTTCTTCGCTTTTCAAGAAGAGAGAGGTTGGCAAATCCACATCTTTGCTTGATCACCCGAAGAGTCCAAAGCTACGTCGATCAAGATTCCTTTCAAACTCCCATAAGATAAATTCAAGGAATCTTTTTGTACAGATAATGAATTGTTTTCTTTTATTTTCATGTATGTTATCTTAACAGTTATTTGTAATTGGGAACTTGTTCTTGGGTTAGAAGGACGAACTAGGTTATTTTCAATCTAGACTTTGCTAGAGTGAGTTGTATCAGGTTATCGCTGATAGATACAGGGTTTGTACTTGGAATAAGACTTCTGTCTTGGAGAGGTTGGATGTAGACAGGGAGATGAACCAACTGAACTCTCTTGCGTGCTTTTATGCAAGCGATTAACTATGTGGTTCATTAATATCATATTATCCATTGCCCACTCTATTCTCCCCCTCTATGGTTAATCGCTTGCATAATGGAAGTGCAATTTATGTGGTTCCATTATGCAAGTGATTATGTGGTTCATTAATAACATTAGCTAGGACAATAGTATGATAAAGATGCAATTTATAATTGGAGAATCATGGCTAAAATCCTAAACTTATACCACTCGTGAGGCAGGCACGAGAAAGAATGATTCAGGTAGTATACCACAAGATTTAACGCCTATGACCAAAGAAAAGGTATCATGAAGAAACCACGTAGAACTTAGGAAGATAGAGAAATGATAGGGGGAATTCACAATTAAAGTGCACGACAATCGAAGACCAAAGAAGTTTTATATCATGTGATTTTGGTTCCATTATTGGCATAATTCAAAGACAAGAATGCAGACTCCACGAGAGTAAAGTCAACATACATATATATAGACTATAAAGCGAAGGTTCTTCAAAGTCAAGTCATTTATATCATACCATTTCGCTATCGGTAGTCCTTGTTACTTGTCAGGTCTATGAAGTATCCTAGTTATCGTCGCTGCCATAGTAATAATAATTAACTAAGCCTCCTCCTCAACAAGATAGTACCAGCAATGGAAAAAATGACCACAATAAACCACTTGTTGGTATGACCCATCATCAAAGACATTTCAGTCAACATCACATAATTTCAACACCACACATTCCCTTCTGAAGTGCAATCCTTGATGTTTGGGGCGAAGGTAATGAAATAGTCATCAAACACATCTAGTACCAGTGTTCTAAATGGCGGTCTCTCACCGCACCGCTTTTCGGTAGACGGTGAAGTAAGCGGCCAACGGAGGTTGGCAACATAGGCAAAAGTGAGGCGGCATAGGCGGGCGCCTAGGCGGAGCAATACCTAACAAGATATTTTGGCCAAAAAGAATTTGTAAGCATTATGGGCCTATGGTTCAGTTTTACGAAACTAAAACTTTATAAATCTTCGTTCTACAACTTAGTTATGCATGGAATACCCTTAAAGTATGCATATTATGCAAAAAACAGTGGTAAAAGAGTAAAAATTGTTCAAAATGTATCGACCGCCTAGGCGGTAGACGGACTCTCTCCGCCGCACACCCGCCTACCGCCGTTAAGAACCTTGTCTAGTACTTCAACTCAAAATTTAGAAATTCAAGGTGTAGGGACAAATGTGTAGGGGACACATTTATGCACAAGAAAAACGTTTTATGAAGGAGATAAAAAGACTAATGTACATATATAATTCCACTTAATAATATATCGCTCCTACAATATCCTATGATGTATTTTCTCCTTTGTTTCTTTGCATCATGTTGATCTTTATCCATGGTTTGCAGTGTCCAAGTGTAGTGGGTGGCAATGCTACCTAGCATACTTACAAAGTGGCCAGAAAGCGGCACAATTAGGGTAATCACTTATCATTTCTCATATTGCAAATCTCATGCAGGACTCAAGTCCTTCCAGGTGATCAATGAACCAAAATAGAATATATCAGTCGGTATATCCTTTCAGTGGTCAGCATCTTACCATGAGCTCTATCAACAGGGCTTCACAACTAAAATATTTGGAGTAATAAGAACATTAAATTTACTTCTATTTATGTAAAAATATACTTCTATGTATTCACATAATCACATACCATATGATATAGTAGCAAATGGAAGGCGAGAAATATGCTTCAATTTCTGGCTGAAAATGTAATAACCCTACATCTCAAAAACAGTCAAGTTATACCATATATCCTGGCAATAGTACCAAATGAATTGCCAATATAGTCTCAATATGATAGCTTAAAACAAAATTTTCGTTGCTACATGATTTGATATGTTTTGGTAAATCTACAACTATTTCCCGGTACAAACTGTAGAGAAAAGACATTGGTGAAACCTGTCAAAAATGGAGGCAAGAGCAAAAACAAAATAATATACAGATCAAGTGAAGAAATTAGTAAACAATAAAGTCGCTAACAAAAAGGAAAAACATTTCACATCAGTGTCATCATCATCATCATCCAAG
The DNA here is from genome assembly GCA_029216955.1 of Iris pallida. Lineage (NCBI taxonomy): Eukaryota > Viridiplantae > Streptophyta > Magnoliopsida > Asparagales > Iridaceae > Iris > Iris pallida. The sequence goes on from JANAVB010009653.1 coordinate 8,248, forward strand.
CCTTCTTCCATCAGAATGGGGTAAGCTAAGCTATGAAGAATAAGAAAGCTTCATAAAAGATTTGACGAAATTTTATGACTGGATGTCGACCCATCAACTCTCTTTATTGGTGCAAAATTCCGACCTAGGTAACTTAGTAACTATGAGCATAAGAGGGTCATGCCATAAACCTATGCGGCCAGTTGGCTGGTGTTAAATCTATGTTCTGGATATGCAGTATAAGCTGAAACCAAGGAGCACCCTTCAACTTCCCCTAGAATATAAAGAGTAGACGTAAAGAAAATATCATACAATTTTTTTAGGGAATCCATTCATCTCTAAGACGCATCAAGCTAAGTATTGAAAAGGAGTGACATTACCAAGTACCTGAATGGTGTTTCGTATATTTCATCGTAGATCAAAACTAGAGGATCCCATCTTACCATCCATAATCTAGAGAGAAGAAGACTTGCCTTGGAATTGGATAAAGCTGAATGCTACAAGAACGGTTGTGGAAGTATGAAACGTAAGTATTTTCAGGTAATACTTGTCATATGGCTACAGTGTGAGCTTCAGGCCCAAAGAACATCAATTGGCTCAATCAGAGCCAAAAGGCAATATTCAAATCTTTTAAAACGTTAAATGGAAAATGGGAATGTCATTTATTTTCTATTTGTAATGTGTCATGGAGAAGAATGCGACTCCCTATAGCAAATTGTATCATCGTACCTCTTCATCTAGTCTCTTTGTAGTCTAGTGCTCCTTAGTTGCATGATCAGTGCTCCTTGGTTGCATGAGCTTAAATTGCATACCCAAAAAGTAGGCCTACTACCCGCCAATTGGTCGTCTAGGTTTTATGGCATGGCCCTCCCATCTTTATAGCAACCTTTGTCAGAAATTTGGCACTATTATAGAGGATTGATGTCACCTAGCCAGCCAATAGAAAAACTTGGCCAATTCTTTTATGGATTTTTTTATACTCGATAGCCGACACCATTCTGATGGGAGAAAACTTGGATGATGACGATTAAAACGTTAATCAACAAGTAGATTTTGTCATTTAGTATCATCCCAAACATAACAGACATAATCTTTTGGAATATTAAACCATAAGGATCCTTGCCTTGGAAAAATACGAATTTACTTATAAGATTTGCCAATATAATCCACCTAAGTCATCCACAGCCACAAGGGTCTAGATGTAGAAGATTATTGCTTCATTCACCTAGTACTAAACCTAATCTAACTAGAGAAACAAATTTCCTCCAAACTTTGAAGCAATTGGACAAATAATCCCCAGACAATTTTAAAGACCAATTAGCAAGGGCGTGAAACTATACTAAGGTTGTAAAAGCATGTAGAAGATGAAAACTTATCTATCGCATGTAAACCAATTGCCAAGAGTGACTACTATTTCATTCAATTTCAAACATGCTAAGAAACAACACTAGAAACACTTAAAATTATGTCTAGATGTATAAAATATACTTTCTAAAATGTTAATAATTTGTTAATAACTATTTGATTCCCAATACCAAAAAATCCGATACTCCGATTCGAAATTGCCGATGCTGCTGATACCGTCGATCCTGATACTCATAGGAATTGTCTGATACCGATTCCGATATCGATACTGCGAACCATGGTGCGTAATTAAAGTGTGAGAAATACGAACTTCACAGTTTTGCTATGTTATGATTAATAACACAATATATAAACTAGCAAAAAAATATGCATGCGTTACAAGGTTACAAAAATAAAAATAGCTATATACAATTTATTTTGTGTTAAATATTTACTATATTAGTTAATTATAAATGGATATTCATATAATATAACATTTTTAAATTAAACAAAAGATATTCAGCTTAATTTTTATTTTGAATTTAGAATTCTACATAATAAATTTATATCAAGGTCATGCAAATATCTTACTTAATATAGATTAAGTTCTATATATGAATAAGTATAAATTCAGTGTTCTAAAAATCGGCATAGGCGGCCGCCTAGACGTTTGACGGCCCTGGGCCGTACCAATAACCCCCTATTCGGAGGGTTTGTGCGGTTGTGCGGCCCTATGTGGCTGGTCGAAGTATAATTTTTTTTTTAATATTTTTTATGCTTAGTTGTATTGTGGACATGTTGTTTGATTTTAAGATTGGATTTATATTTAAAACATTGAAATTTCAAATTTATATTATGGATATGGTGATTTGATATGGTGAGTTCTTTATTAAATGTGTTTCATTATGAAATAATGTTGATGATGTCTTCATGAATCATGATAATGATAGAATACCTATTGTTGATTTATTTATTAAGTGTGTTTTATTATGATATATCACTATATAAGATGTTAAAAAAATTGTTCAACACCTGGGCGGCTTAGGCGGCCCTCCTCCGCATAGCGAATTTCAGAACACCAAGTATAATTTGAATATATATATATATATATATATATATATATATATATATATATATATATATATATATATATATCGGATACATTAATACTTTAAATTCTCAATTTTAAATTTAGATAGAAGTAAAGTTGGGCAAAAAATATATCTTACAAAAGTAAAAATTTTGAAAGGTTAGAATTGGATAATATAAAATTTGAAAACTTGTTGTTAACATTAATTATAATTTCCATAACTTGATGACATGGCACATTGATGACATGGCACAATGATGAGGTGACACAATATGGTGCAAGGAAGAGCCTAGAAAATTGTTCATATTAGAAGAATTTTTTACTACTGGTAAGAGTTAGTTATTAAATGAGGTTAGTGAAAGAGATTTTTTAATCCCAATAAATGAGATTTACTAAGGCAATATATATATATATATATATATATATATATATATATATATATAATTCAAGCCTTCTTCCATCAAAATGGGGTCAACTATGGAGCATAATAATGCACTATACAAGATTTGACAAAGTTTTATGAATGCTTGCTGACCTGAAATCAACCCTCTATGTTGGTGTCACATTCCTAACCAAGATTGCTATGAGCATAAAAGAGCCATCTCATGAAACCTAGGTGGCATTAGTAGGTAGACCTACTTGCTAACTTGCCACCTAGACTCTTAAGAGTCTAGACGAAGAGGTAAAATGAAACAATTTGCTATAAGGATTTGCATATATCTCTATATCATAACTTTAAAGGGGGGCCAGAGTAATTGAGATTTATTTAAATATTAGATTTAAAACACAAATTTGGTAGTCATTAACCGATGGATTTAAGACCTTTCGTGTCTATCTATATAATATATATTAATTATATAGTGCTAGATGAGGTTGCATAATTTGGATGATGTGGCAAAACTAAATTAGGTAGCATAAAGTGGTAAGAGAAAGGTCTCTGAAAATTGCTCTAAGTTCATGAAAAAATCTCCTAGCTTAAGTGGCAAGGAGGTGGAGACATAAGCATCCTGAATGGGTAAGTTCGATCCCATGGGAAAGCGTATTTTTTCATCCAATTAATGGGGTGGGTGGGTGGGTGGGTAGAGAGAGAGAGAGAGAGCGCATAAAAAATCTCATATAAGATTTGACAAAATTTATGACTAGTTGTCGACCTGACATCAACCCTCTATGTTAGTGCCAAATTCCTAATAAATGTAGCTATGAAGTATCAACATAAGAGGGTCATGCCATAAAACTCAGGTGGCTAGTTGACATATAGGTAAACCTACCTTTTAGATTGTAGTTTAAGGGAGCACCCTCCAAGTTCTCCTGGACAATAAAGAGATAGACGAAGAGGTGGCACCAATTGAGAAGGAGATGAGAGAAAATCGTCTTAGTTGGTGGTTTGGACATATGCAACATAGACCAATAATGCTCTGGTAAGGAGTGATAAGACAGTAGTTAAAGGAGCCGCTAGGCCTAGATGAACATGGAATGAGGTTTGAAAGAAGGATATGGTTTATGTTAGTGTTACAGTGGACATGGCCCTTGACATAGCTGAATGGAATTCAAACTGCCTACCCCCAAAATTATGGGATAAATGCTTTGTTGTTGTTGCTGTGTATATGTGTGTGTATTGAAATACATAAGTATGAGGAATGAGCTGTTGCAATATTGGAGGAGACAACACCAAAACTGAAAGAGTTCAGATGGGCAAGAAGCCACCATTGCCCCATCAGGGAATAACAAATCTTCTTAAAGCATTGATAGAAAACTAAGAGAAACTGAAACCATCAAAAGGGAGGTGACTATGATGGACATGAAAAAATGACATTAGTAGCCTTCAATTACATACTTGGTCAGATGGATTTCCAATGGATACGACTCAAAATTCAAAGCATGTAAAATCAGAAATATGGAAGGTACAAAATTGAGGTTCTGTCCGGAAGGAGCACAGAACATTTGGTAAAGTTGAACATGAATTATAGTTTTCAAGAGCAAACATCCAGCTAAGTTAAGTAGTGTAATACATGACTATAATCTTTTCTAACAAGATTTACGAGACCATTTCAAGGAATAAAGCAGAAACCACTTTCTAGAATCCAATGTATGAATTGTGAACAGAACGAAAATTGTTGGAGAAATTTACAATATCTACAGAACCAGCTCAAGAAAATTGAGAGAACTCTTAATCAAAGCAGAAATGGGCAAGAGAAAATACAGATCAAGGGGTGAGAAGAATTCAAAACATTTTAGATGCTACGAATCAATATAAAACAACTTGAAATATGAATACATATCATCAATTGGTGAAGGCAAATGAATATGCTTACCATCAAGTAACAAATTACTAAATAGCAAGATATGGAAACAACCAACTTCTAATTTGGTGATGTTTATTGAGGTTAGGGTGATCATGGTCGGGATTGGTCTGACATGATGAGGTCAAAACTATCCCAAAAGGATGATATCTTCAAGATACCATAGTCCAAGCTAACTAATGTATTAACTGAGAAGATAAAGAAACTTACGGTGCCACAACAATAGTAACAAAGTAATAATTGCTTAATAAACACTATGCAAGGGATAATAATTACCTGTAAGCGTACTTTCCTTACTTGATAGACCCAATATTGCTGGAATATGCCTGCAATGCATTATGACAAGCCATAATCAATATATACAAGTGAACCACTGTGTATCCCAGTTAAACGATTATCATAAGGAAATGATAGATTTAAGTATTAACGATGGTGCACATATTGGAATCCTTGAAGTAGCATAAATGAAAGACTACTAATTTTCACGCTAGTGTAAGGGGAAAATGGATTGCAGCTATCTTTCAACTTGTTGTGGGAAGTTGGAAAGTTATGAATTTGATTAGTTATTCAACAAGTAGTTTGAGCCTATAATTCAGGAAAGATAACGAAATATTAAGCTAAGCACTTACAATTGGGGAAAAAAACAGAAAATTGACCCAATCTGCAACTAAATGAATTAGCTGGTAAAAGTTTTATAAGATGTAATTATGTAATCACATACGTGATGAACAATATGGATCATATGATATATTACAGAAATCGCAACAATAAACATTAACGTAGGTGATGCCATGAAACCTGTCTGCCTTGGTTGAGGGTAGAGAGAATAGTTGTCTGTTTAAGATTGTAGACTGAACCTAGTGCCGCCTAACTCGCTTGCCAGGACCGAGACAAGGAACCCAAGCCTTCTCCAGCTCAAGTGGGTAAAGTTGGCAGAAAACGAACTTAAAAGACATTGTTACACAAAAACTCTTGCATTTTACTATTACTTTTAGTTCATGATGTCACCGTAAAATGAGGATATACATGCAAGTAAACATAGGTTGACACTTGACAGTAATACAAACTGAGAGCACAAAGTCGGATACAAATTCTAAAGGGTTTTGTTAGCATGTGCCCTAAGGGCACATGTTAAGGATAATTCATACATATATTTTTACTTTAAAATTTGTTATCAACACCTACTAAATACTTAAAAAGTAATATTTTGCATTGGAAAATGTCATCAAGACCCAATAAAATAATTTTCCAACACAAAAAGTTTTTTTGCATTGGATCTTGATTACATTTTCCAATGCAAAAAACTACTTTTTAATGTTTATTGAGTTTAGATAACAATTTTCAATGTAAAAATCTATGTATTAATTATCCTTAACATGTGCCCTAAGGGCACATGTTAACAAAACCCAATTTTAAAAACAGAGCGCTGACTGCTGTATAAAAAGCTTGAATAAACACCACTTGTTGAGATAAAACAGTGTTCAGACAAAAGCATGCATCAAGTACAATACAGTAGATAAGTTTGAGTTGAAAGGGGGTATTGACAACTGGCATGAGACTTGTAATTACCAGAAGAATAACATTATTACTGTAAATTAATGCTGAAATTAACTTCATTAGAAGGAAAATATCCAAGGCACTTCAGCAACAGGTACTAAATTGACTTACAGTGGTCCATAAGAAGTATAGAAGTACACCATTACTCTAAGTTTACTGCAACTACGTTACCACTAAAATGAGTGTACATGTAAAAGGACATACAGTAATACAAAACAAGAGCATGGAATAAGATATAATTGTAAAATGAAGTTAGCCTACTGCTTTATGACACTCTTGGATGCAAACACCATTTATTAGAACAACACAGTGTTCAAACAGAAGCAAGCATGAAGTACATACATACACCAGAAGTTTGTAGGAAATAGGGGAATATTAAGAGTGGAAAGAGACCTGTAACTATCAGAAGAATGACATTACAACTGCAAAGCAGCGTTGAACTTAATTTCGGCGCAAAGAAAAATATCCAAGGTGCTGCAACAGCAACTACAGCATAACCTGCCTAGAAAGGAAGAAACAGAACTATGAGTACACAAAAAATAGTCTTGACGGGATAACACAAGCAAAAAAAAGTAGATGTGATAGGAAAAGATCTGAAGCCATAAGGTGGCAAAAGGAAGATGCACCACGAAACAACTTATTACAGATATTATATAATTAACCAGAATCACGAAAAATAGTCATGGCTCGAACATACTGAGCATGCATTGTATCCTTCAATAGTAAAAACAAAGTAAGCAAAAAATGTATACTTGCCAATAGGAAGCAGAAAACAACACTGCCAAGAACGCTTGTAGCTTGTCGATGACGAAATAATGGAGTTTCTTGCAGTATGTCAACAAACCTAGATCATCAAAAAAATAACATTAGAGGAAATTACAAACAGAAATATTGACTAGGATGTACCTAACAATGACAAATTGTCTATCTAAAATGTGGAGACAGTAATAGAAGTCAATTAAGGATGAAAACTGGATCATGCAAATGGACAACCTACGAAGTGTGATGTCTGTAAAACAACAACAACAAAGCCTGTGTCCAAAAAATTTGGGGTCGGCTGTTTGAATCCCCATCTTCCATTTGGCTCATTTGGCTTCGTTAAGGGCCATGTCTTCTATAATGCTAGCATAATCCATATCCTTCTTAACAATTCAAACATCTAGTCCTAGCAGCTTCATTAACTATTATATTATCGCTCCTCTTTATGGAAGCATCTATTCGTCTGCGTTAAACATGCCCCAACCACCTAAGTTGATTTTCTCTCATCTAGTCCCCAATTGGCAGTTTGGCACCACCTTTAACTTCCCATTGATATAATTTCATTTGCTAAGCTTTAATGTATTTCCACTTATCCATCTTAGCATTCTTATTTCTGTTGCACTAACTTTAACATTCTGGAAAAGTTTCTTATTTGTCCAACACCATGATCCATAAAGTATGGCCGGTCTTATAGTCATATGTACATAAGAAGAAAATGAGACGCATCTTTTGCAAATGGAGTGCAACTATTTGTACATCATAACCTCTCAACCATTATGAAACATATGCCTCGAGTATAAAAAATAGGGCTGAAATGCAATTGATACTCTCAACTATTTCAGTTTTTGAACTTAATACCTTAAACTTTCATATGCATCAACATAATACCCTTAAAACAAAAAATACCTAAACTACCATGCCCCCCCCCCATCTCCATCCTGCAGCAGCCGCCTCCCACCCCCACACCCTCTCTCTCTCTCCCACCCACCCCCTTCCCCCGCCACCCACCTACCCACCCACCCCCCGCCGCCGGCAGCGACGGCAGCAGCACTAGGAGGAGGGGGCTGCCAGCCGGAGAGAGAGAGAGAGAGGGGGGCTGCCGGAGAGAGAGATGGGGACAGAGAGAGGGGAGGCCAAGGGTAGTTTAGGTATTTTTATTTTTAGGGTATAAAGTTGATGCATATGAAAGTTTAGGGTATTAAGTTCAAGAATTGAAATAGTTGATGGTATCAAGTTGCAATTCAGCCGAAAAATAGTTCAAAAGGTTGCCATTTTTTGGAACAAGGTTCGTGAATATGTCACAATTTCTTCCTTGATAGTGTGTATAAATGATAGAATATAGCTTGGAGTATCAAAATACTTAACTTGCACTATAATCCAGGTTATGCAAATTAGAAGAGAACGCAAATACCAAAATGCCAGTTATTAGATGGGACAAACATCTAATGAAAATATTTGGTTGCATGTGAAGAACTTTAAACAATGAGAGTTTTCTCGATGTAAGGAAAGATTAAATTTATAGGAGAAAGAACATACACTGTCTTCATCGTATTCATTAATGGTATTAGTTTGATTTGGCAATCAGACTGGCTCAACTGAGATTTTTCCACATACCCCTAGATCTTCAGTACTCCACGTATATTACCATATTACCACTGTGATCTTATACATTTTTAGATCCCCTCAGAAAAAATTCAAAGTTGGTCAGAGGCCCGTTATGTTTTTGGGTTTAATCTTGCCAACAACTCATCTTTGTTACTCTCTTAACTGAGGAGAACCTTGATTATCATCATAAAATGCGCTCCTCCTCTCTTTGTTTTCTCGACTCTTCTCTTCCAGATCTATGCCAAATTTTCATCATCGCCTTCCATTATGCTCAAGACTTGCATATTTTCATTAGAAGTTCTGCGTTAATAAGGTTATATAGATGAAAGGATTCATGTAGCCAGATCTTCTCTCTGTAATGTACTTCTATTATCGTAAAAACAAATATTTCGTTGTTATTCACCCTAGGCTTCTCGTAGAATCATCCCCAGTAGAGAAACAAATTCTATGTTGGACGTATATGAACACGACATAGTATGGTGACGGCGTGGATTTGATCTGTTGGAGTGTATGTGTTGTGCTTGGTATGTGTCATACTATGTTGCACAGATGCCGACACGGATTCGGATACTGGCACAATATGGATTCGGGATATGGCAATTTAAAACAAATTGGGACACGGGTACAGCATCATCTTCTCTTAATAATGGGGTTGATTAGGGAGCATAAGAAAACTCTATATGAGATTTGACAAAATTTTATGACATGTTGTCGACCCTCTACATTGGTGCCAAATTAATAAAGAAGATAGATATGAGCATGAGAAGGTCGTAGCACAAAACCTAGGTAGCCAGTTGATATGTAGGTAGACTAACCTTTTGTGTTGCAATTTAAGCTCATGCAACCAAGAAGCACTTTCCAAATTTTCTAGACTACAAAGAGTCTAAACAAAGAGGTAAGAATTAAGATGATACAATTTGCTATAGAGAATTGCATTCATCTCTATGACACACTACGCCAAAGTGAAGGAATGATCTCAAATGCAGGTACAACATGGATACATATGGGTACTGTTGGGCCTCGTTTGGTTCACGAAAGGGAAATTGATTCCCTTGTACTTTCCATGGGAATGGGAGAGTAGAATTCCTGTCACATTTCCTTTCGTTGTTTGGTAAAACAAGAAAACCACGTAGGAAAGACCATTTGATTTCCTTTCCAGTGTTTGGTTAGTGCAGGAAAGGAAAGCAAAATATATCAATGTTCCAATAATATCCTTACCTTTTAAAATAAAAATGACATTATGAAAATCCAAAGGGACCCAGAATACGAGGAGTAAATGGTAAAATAAGCAATAACACATGGTTAGTTTTGTCATAATTATTTGTAATAAATGTTGGAAAGGAGGAGGGAAAATCAATCCCATGGGTCATGAGTGGAACCATATTCCCTCCCATTTTCCCTCTTGTCAGGAAATTGATTCCCAAGTTTGTGGCTACCAAACAAAGAAAAGGAACAACTTTCCTTTTCTGGTTCCGTAAATCCGTGAACCAAACGAGGCCTTAGTTCCGAAACAGATCAAAAGATGGAGGAAAAGAAGCCAGAAACAGAGATCTCACGCAAAACTTCCCAGAAGATTTGCTCTCTAACCTAAACGTGAAGTTGTAGTCGAGATCAGAAGTTCACGCAAACAAGTTTGCCTCTGGTGTCTCGATTCCAACTGAACACTATAAAATCATATTACAACTTGTAGAATATCAATACCGTTCTTCCTTCCAAACGCAGTTGCAATTGAAATAGAACGTATTACAAAAAGAACTCGTTCTTCCTTTCAAACGTTGTTGCAATTGAGATAGAACGTTTACAAGTAGAAGAAGAAAGGAGAAGAAGATAAAATAATTATTATTCTTGTGGGGTGGTGAAGGCCACCGTTGCTCAAAGCAAGATTCGCCCCCACATGATCCGCTCCCAGGAATCAACAAGTTTAGAAGAGAACTTCTGGAATACTCGTGGTCACCTCTGTGTGTGACTCGAACAGACTCCCTGGACTCCTTTTATTTTATTTTCAATACATCTCCAAAGGAGGCATGAGGGCTCTATTTATAGAGAAGAGTGAAAATTCCATTTCTACTCCTAGCCGATGTAGGACTAAATACCAACTCTTAAATAAAACAAGATTGACTTTAAATCCCATAATCAGCAGAATCATGTACCAACGTTGTTTGAGCATATGCGCAAGTAGCACAAAAACAGTTGCTCAGCGCGCATGGGCCCAGCAGCGCAGCAACTCATGCGCGCTTACGTGTAGCAGTGCAGCTGCGGATGCGCACATACGCATAGATGCGCATCCGCGTATAGCCGCGCATAGTCCGTGCATAGTCCGCTCATCACCCACGCATGCACCTCGTGCACGAACGCAACAATGCACACAAGCGTCATGCGACAATGATGGCGTGCTAAGTATAAAGTGCGTCATCAAAGCGCCACTTTGCGCCCTTGAACCCGAGACCAAGTCGTTTGGGGCTTAGCTCCAAAGGAATTTTTTTCCAAAAGTGTGACATAAAGCATAAATATTTTTTTAGGAGTTTAAACTTAATCCTACTAGAAAAACATCCCACATGGCACCCACCACTTTGGCCACCACCCATATGCATCTCTCAACATCAAGCATGGTATTATATTGAGATACTCACTTGGAGTGTTTTCCAATATGGGACTATCTTTCTAGCTCTCAAGGAGGAACACCTCCATGAGTATAAGAAAAAACTCCCACAGGTATAACATAGATACAACTATATACAAATGAAAAACATATGTACGTATCTTAAACATTACATAATAATATATATATAATATATATTATATATATATATATATATATTTCAGCATATTGGGACTAAGTTGGTCCCAAGAAGTTCTAGAAAGGAATCAAGGATTCACTGCAAAGAAATATTTCTTTCTCATGTCTTAATTATGTTCAAAACTGTAACAAATATGCCAAAATCACTATCAACTATGTTTTCTTATACTTTGGGCCAAGGCATAGATGATACATATCCGACACGTGTCAAAAATATCGTGCCCAATACATGCCGGATATGAATAGCATGCATGAATACGGTCCTCTCGAGGAGTATCCGAACAACAAATGTGTCCGAACACGACGTGACACGACACTTGCAATGAAATGGTTGATTGTTTCCTCTTAGGACTTGTTTGGATGGGTGAGAGTGCATTGAAAGTGGCCTAAAACTGTCACTTCCATTACAACTGACCGTTGGTGTAGACAGTTTTAGCGCTTGGATATCTTTTGCAACTCTATAACAAGTATTTGTGATGTGACATTTTATTGCAACTGAAAGTGTCATTTCTTCATTTTTCAGTTGCAGAAGAAATTGATTGCAACTCCATTGCAGGTGGCTATGCTCTCTATTTTTAATTCTCACATACGCTTTCATGTTGTTATCCAAACAAAATGTTTTGAAACCCGCCACTGCGGACAAAAAACTGTACCCAAACATTATTTTGAAAAGTGATACATTCACACTTCCATTGCAAGTGCATCCATTACAACATATTGAAAGCGACATTTTCACACTTTCGAAAAGCTACAAGCAACCAAACAGCCACTAATTTTAAGGCCAATGTACCTGATATCTCACTTTACAAGGAAACTTGAAAGATAAAAGGGAGGACACTGATAATTTGAGTCTTAATCTACTAGAAGTTACAATAGAACTAAAGCAGCATGGGAGGCTAAGAAACACGGCCGCCGCAAAAAAAAGGCGCCGGAGTCGTGTTGCACGCGCACACCGTCACACGGACACTGCAGCAAGACACCGGAAATGGGGAAATCTGGCCCCGCGACCGCGTAGGCGTGTCCGCGCCGTGTCGGAATCGGGGAAACGAAGTGTTCGGATAAGGGAGGATCCGAATCTAGGGTTTCGGAATTCCGAGATCTAGGGTTTCCGGAACGCAAATTCGTCGAATTGACATGCGAGAGAGAGAGAGAAGGGGGGGGGGGGAGGGAGAGGAGAAGTACTTACATGCTGTTCTCCTCGGCGGAGAGGGCGGAGGAGGAGGAGGTGGCGTGCCTCTCGTGAGCCATTCCCGCCGGCGAACGGATCGTTCACTTTCTCTCTCCTCTCTCTCTCTCTCTCTCTCTCTCTCTCCTCACTCTTCGATTTTGGGAAAATAACAGAAAAATTACAATCAACAGTAACATAATCCAAATTACTCTTCCCGAGTTTGTCCTATTTAAGAAACTAAAAAAATGTCA
>JANAVB010009654.1:0-45247 GCA_029216955.1 Iris pallida
ATTTGTTAATTATAAAGAGCAATGCTATAGTTAGCAAATGGGTGTAAGTTGTAAGAAGGTTGTAAAAGTTTGATTGTAGCCGAAACCAAATTGAGTTAACAAAATATTATATTTCATTAAATCCCAACTTCTTCGCCGGAACATTCTCCAGAGAAGTATACAAGAGGAGGACAAAAAACTGTAAAACACGGAAAAAAAAAAGGGTCTAGCCCTCACTGGCCTCCCGGAGGATCTCCGCAAAGTCCTGCAGGGTGCGCACACCCGCCCTATGGCACAGGCGGCGAAACGCTTCCCTCTTCTCCAGAGAATCCCGTTCCTCCGGAGTGATCGGCAACAGGTCAAAGTTTGGCGCCGGATGAAGAGGTCGAGCGATGACCTCCAGTGACAACCCGCAGGCGGTCAGAAAGTTCGCAGCCGCTGCCAGCCAGTCATGGGCCGGAGGCGGCGCAGAGGGTGCTCCATGCGAAGGGGCTCGGCGACGACTGGAAGAAGGCTCTGGCAATGGTTCCCAACCAGATGATCTTTTTGGAGCCATGTTAAATGTGCAACCTACTCAGATGAATGGGGACCCCTATGTATATATATACACGTTCCTAACCGACTCTTCCTATTCCTTATTGGAAGTTGGGATATAATGTTAAAGTTACAACCAAATGCTTACAACACTCTTACAACCTTCACCCATTGCTGACATGTGGGCCATGTCATCAATGGGTGAAGGTTGTAAGAGTGTTGTAAGCAAGCATTTGGTAGTAGACTATAAGAGACATTATTGATGTCTTATTCCAGGCTTAGTTGGTTGTGCTGTTTGGCTTTTACAAGGAAGGCCTAGGTTCGAGTCTGGTGTTTGGGTTCTGTAGAATTTTTCTATTGTTAACATTTTTTGGGTGCTATTATATGCTTTTAACTTAGTATGGAACAATTTTTGGGACTGTTAATGGCCATTCTCCGTTCCTCTAACACGGAGAATGGTACATTTAGGACGGATGTAGGACGGAGAATTGTACATTTAGGACGTCGAATGGTACATTTAGGACGGAGAATGGTACGTTTAGGAATGTTCTGTAGGGTTGTGAATTTTAAATAGTTTGGCTGTTTAGTTTTGTTCTGAATCTATATAAATTGGTTTTGAAGGCTCGTGAGTTTGGCTGTTTGGTTGTTAATGGTCATTCTCCGTTCCTCTAACACGGAGAATTGTACATTTAGGACGGCGAATGGTACATTAGGACGGAGAATGATAGATGTAGGACGGAGAATGATAGATGTCGGACGGAGAATGGTCCATATAGGACGGAGAATGGTACATTTAGGACTGTTGTGTAGGGTTGTGAATTTTAAATAGTTTGGCTGTTTAGTTTTGTTTTGAATCTATATAAATTGGTTTTGAAGGCTATGAATTAGTTTGGCTGTTTGGCTGTTAATGGCCATTCTCCGTTCTTCTAACACGGAGAATGGTACATTTAGGACGGAGAATTGTACATTTAGGACGGCGAATGGTACATTAGGACGGAGAATGCGGAAAGTTGGACGGAGAATGATACATGTAGGACGGAGAATGGTCCATATAGGACGGAGAATTCATTTTGAATAAGGTAAAATCTGTGTTGGGAAATGGCGAAATCTCTTGGATATGATTACACTGAGATGTTGTATTAATGGTAAAATCTGTGTTGGGAAATGTCGAAATCTCAGAAGTGAGCCGTCTTCGGCGTCATTATATCACAGTCCATTTTATTTATAAAAAAAATAATCATGTTAAAAATTAGTATTGACAAAAGTAAAACTTGCTCAAAATGGAGAATCGAACTCATAAAAAATATCTTGCATGTAGACTAGTGAAAAATATATACTCCTCCGTCCCAAAAATATAGTCTCACTTTCCTTTTTGGTTTGTGGAGTAATTTACAATTTTAGCCTTATTTAAACTGCAATTATATCAAGATAAACTCTACAATTCTCTATGCATTTAAGAGTTGTATTTTGAAAATATACTTGAGCTCTAATGATGGATACTGAAAAGACACTTTAGTTTATATTGCCTCCAAAATTCAAACTAAAATTTGCCAAAATATTGTCTCCAAAGTTTAATGGCATTCATTTACCCAATTAGAGATCACAATAAGTACAAAAGCAAAATTCAAAACATCTATAAGGGGCATATTGGAGAGATTTTGTTTTGTTGGACATATTAATTGGATTTTCTTAATCTTGGTGAAAATAGAAATAGGACTATATTTTTGGGACGGAGGGAGTATAAAGAAATGCATGCATGCATGCTAGTGTTTTCACCATTAACCCCAGTAATGATAGATCGTATCTAATTCATTATACCACTCGTACACAGGTTCTCCTGGTACTGGGATTACATTATCAAAGGGTTTTTTAAACGTCTGAATTGAATAACAAATTTTCCAAAGTTCGTCGTCGAAGATCACGTTGAAGCACCCACGTATGTCGAGCAGGCGAAGACCCTTGCAGTTGCATATGATAGATCGCAGCGTGTCTCCATTGAACATGCCGAATCCCATATGTAGGTGCTCGAGACGCGGCATCGAATCAGCCACGGCCTTTCCCTCCGCCTCGTTTTTCGTGTCCAGCACGAACATGTTCCTGAGCATGAAATCCGGAGGGGGCATGTTCCTACTCAGCTTGACCAGACGGCGGCAATAATTTCCGGCGGAAATTATTCCAGTCGACGTGATGTAGAGGCAGTAGCTAATGTCGAGTTCTTCCAGCACAGGGAGAAACTCCAAGTGTCTCACGAAAGTTTCATCACTCACGTCGCACTTCGGAATGTGCAGAACCCTTAGAAATTTTCCACTGTATTATAAAAATGGGAAAACATCAATAGAAATTAACAAAAGTATACGTAAAATTTTGTAATAGAAAAAATAAAGTATTAGAATAAGACCAAATAAAATTTTGCACTGGCCTTAAACATGCAAAAGAGAAGGCTGCTTCGTCGAGCTTGTACGCGGAGAGGGACCCTAGATGTCCCTCACTGCGAGCCACGAGCTTCATTATGGTCAAACTAATCTCAGCGGTTTTCTGGGTCCTCCGGCACCACTGTACCAAGTCGACGTTGGACCAATAGTCTAAGGGACCGTTGAGCGCCTTCCACCACGAACGGCAAACTGGGGCCACGTTGCACATTACCTCGTCCGCCGGCATCCCCGACAGTACCAGTATCATCGAGAGAATCTCGGTAGGGATGACGGCCCATCCGCTGCAGTTGATCTTGCTCCTCTCCATTGCGACTGTTCTTCTTCTTCTTTCCTTTGTTTCTCTCTAGTCGGATGGGTTCTCTTCTTTGGAAAAGGCTATTTAACCCTCGTTTACGCGGGTGTATGTAACCCGCTCGTGGAGGGGTGTGTCCGAACAAGTCACGAATCTATTGGGAAATAACGGTAATGCCACTGTATTAATATTAGCAATTAGTCGTTTGGGCTCCCAACATATTTGGGTGATGCCATCATCCATTATGTGGCATCTGACATGGCAGATGACATAACAGCTGACATGGCAAATTTTAACCCCAAAAATTAATTACCCAAATTTTTTTAATGTTAATGTTAATGTCAATATTAATATTAATGTTAATGCTAATGCTAATGTTAATGTTAATATTAATGTTAATATTAATCAATGTTAATTTAATATAAAATTATTTATTTACTATTAATGTTCATTTTAATATTAATTTTATTGTTAAATTTTGCCATGTCAGCTGTCATGTTAGCAACCATGTCATATGCCACATAATGGAAGATGGTATCACCCAAATTTTTTGGGAGCAAATAGCATTTTTGTAATATTAGTTTTAATTATATTGTAAATTTTAAATTAACAGAAAAGCCAATGTAGATTTAATATTAATGCTCTGAATAGCCCAACTCATCATGCCAATTGGCTACAACGCTCATGATCTCTCTAGCTCACAAAGGAGTACATTGTTCCATACATTATGCCTCTTTATAGCCAACAAGTAGTCTTCGGCTGAACATCTCGCAAGTCCGAACGCCAATGCGGTAGCTCCTCTTGAACGCTAAGGACTCCATGCATCTGGAAGTCCAAGCCGAGCCCCGCCTCGAGCCGAACCTATCCTGAACTTGTCCACCACCGTGTCCCTGCGGCAGATACAGTTAGACATAATCTTAACATAAACATTGTGATCATGCTCATCTATGTCCCATTTCGCCTAGCCTGCAAGGTTAGAACTTTACATAAGAAATCATATCATTTCACTCAACCAACCAACCGTAAACTTAAACATATGCATAAGGGTGGCAGGCCCTGCGCCTGCACCCAGCGCTAATCTCAGCCCACCGGCCCTATCTATATGAAGGTCACGGTGTTTCTATCACGACCCGCACCCTGATTAGGGGCACGAGTACGTCGTTACGTCCACCCTGATTAGGGGCACGAGTACGTGGTTACGCCCTATCTATATGAAGGTCACGGTGTTTCTGTCACGACCCGCACCCTGATTCGGGCGTTCGTTGAGAATATTGGGGCGTTGTGCCAATTGAAATAGAGATAAGCGAACTTGCTTGGTTGTATGAAATATAAGATTCGTTGCATGGTCAAATGGACTAAAGACTATTGCCCGTGCATGGGTGTTTCTTCCCTCGAACGTGATCACCAGGGCGCTGGGACCGTTCGGCCTAGGAGGGATGCGATAATCGGTATTGTTGGTGCACTTCGACTAGACGGGTAGCGCCTATCTAGCGAATGTGATAAGCCACTTACACGAGTACTTCGGGGGTCCTCGGATTAGTGGTTAGCAACCACAACTGGGTGACTGTCGTCTTACATTTTCGATTCGATAAATATAAGTCCATTCTAGCTTGACAAGCTAGTGACCTTCATATAGTTAAGGGCGATGGGTTTGGAAGTGCAAGGTATACGTATCTTGCATGGATGGATCCGAATAGAGGGCACTATAACATGACAGGAAGAACAGATAGGCGTATTCACCTTGCGTCGGTTGCAAGGGCGAGTGCGTCGACTTGGTAAGTCGCGCCACGAATCAAACACGAGATTGCTTGCTTGCCTATTCAAATTCGATAACATGCTTGCTATGATAACATGTTTTATGCTTTCGAATAAGCCATGAAATTGACCCTAAGGAGAACATAGCAAGATCATAAGCTAAGTTGCATGATTCAACATAAATATTACAATGTCGGTTTGGAAAGAAGATCTTTGCTTCAGTACATGCGAGGACGAACGTACTGATCCCCCACCAGCTTCATGCAGGGTGCAGGGAATGGATGGCCCGCGGCGAAGCGTTGCTTGAACGTGTTAAGGCTTGGAATGCCGAAGCCCACCGGCCCTATCTATATGAAGGTCACGGTGTTTCTGTCATGACCCGCACCCTGATTAGGGGCACGAGTACGTGGTCAACGGTATCCTGTCAGAAAAACGAGCAAGTACAAACACCAACAGAAGTTCCATATGAATTGACAAATACTATAAGAGACATTATAATGAAATACAAGACAAAGATATAGGCGACTTGGAAACCATTTGAAGCCGAGTTACAACCCTTGGACCAATAAATGTAAAATGTGATTTGAATTATTAGAGCGATATGTGATCTGCTAGGGAGTCATGGTGCTCCCTGAACTGTAGCCGGTGCACCTCTCTCCACTGCTGTCATAGCTAGCTGATGCAAGTTCTCCATGGTCTGTCGCAGCAATGACCCTGGCTTGTCATCACGCAATGACCATGGACGGTTCGCACCGTAATGCATCTTTGGCATCCTTATGTGTAAGACTATGATCGCTTCGATACAGGTTGCTAGACCAATATCCGAAGGATCCCAAACCTACTGATATCATAGCTTATCACAACACTTGACGGTCGCAACCCGTCATAATGATGTGCACCATAAATACCATACATAATTCCCTCCTTTGAACTACTAGGTTGAATTAAGATGATGTGCACCATAAATACCATACATAAATACGTACACTGGACGGTCGCAACAATATCAAAGCTTATTGAGTATATTATATTGACATTGCTTGTCCTCCATTCGTAGTTGATCGTTCTTGACAGGTTTTGATATTATATATGTTGTTAAATAGTAGAACTAGACAGCGTTCTACGTCGTTTCTGCGGTGTAGGCTGGGACGCTGTCACGTTATGGAATGGCTTCTCTGGAACCATCCTGGACGTATAGCTTTGTTAATCGGGGTCCTTTCAACGCAAGTAGCTAGCTCCGATGCAAGTCCCCGCTAAACCTGTGCTGATCGAGGAAACTACGTTGTCGACAAGTTGTCCATAACCGTGCGAAGACATATTTTCCTTTTAGTTATTAAGACATAGCCTACATTATCTTTGAAAACTCAATCCCTTTCCCGTGTTTGCGCCCTTGCATTTATCCTTTCATTCGCAACAACATTATCAATTTACCTAGGAAGGGGGTCGAGAAGAGGAGGGTCAGCCACTCACATTGAGTTTACTTCAGGCGAGAGAATGGATCTTAATTCAACCGTTCCCGTTCGATCGAGTCAATCGATCCCGACCTATCGGTCCCGACCGAATCAATATCGACAGTGTTCCTTTCTCGCGCACCCTATCACGACCCGCACCCGGAGTAAGGGCATTCCATAACGTAACAGCGTCCCAGCCTACACCGCAGAAACGACGTAGAACGCTGTCTAGTTCTACTATCTAACAACAGTTAGATATTACAACCTGTCGAGAATCAAGGGTCGTCGTCTAACCCAGCTATGGCAGTCTATTCTTGTGTATTGCTCCTTCAACCAATCCATTCCTAGGCCAAGGGACCGATTCGGCCCGCAGCAAAAGGGTCGTCGTCTAACCCAGCTATAGTCCGTGATGTCTTGACATTGCCAGTGGCCTTCACACCCTTTCACTGCTTAACAAATGCACGTGACACGAGACGGTGCTTGCTATACTTCGATAGCCCAACAAAACTCTTTTCTAATGTGTTCGTGCAACGACTTGACAAGCAAGGGCTACGCCAAGCCTAGCATCGAGGGAAATACGACTTAAACTATGGGACAAGCGAATGTTAGTATTAATTGTAGTTCCAATTACATTTTAAATAAAAAAGAATGCAATTTTAACTTTAACTAGTTTGAAGTAAATGTTAAATCCAAAACTATTTTTAATTTTAGTAGTCATATTAGTTTCAATAATATTGTAAATGTTTAAATTAACATGAATGCCACGGTATTAGAAACCTAGCTAGCTGATGTCACGTTGCTCGGGGCTTGGTTAGTGTTCGTCTAAACTAGTACGTGCCAACTAGTTATTAGTAATGATAACCAAAAATTGAATTTTAAGTTTAAAATCTAGTCGAGCTCGATCCTTCCTCTTTATCCCATCTCCCACACTCTCTTTCTCTCTCTCTATCTCTCTCGGGTTCTTTCTCACATGTTGTGTTCCTTAAGGTACTGTTTGGGAAGGGTAGAAAATGGGAGGAAGGAAAAAGTTGAGAGGAAAGTGAGAGGAAAATTTTAAATGATGGTGTTTGGAAAGGGGGAGAGAACATGGGGGAGGAAAATTTGAGAGGAAAAAGTAGGTGGGTCCCACCAAAAAATTTTCCTCCCAAATGTGGGAGGAAAATGGAAAGAGATGAGAGGAATTTGAGTGAATTTACCCCACCACCCCTCAAAAAGTTAATATTAAATCATCATTTGAGAATACCAAGGAGGAAATAGTAATTATACCTATATCCATAAACAAATAAAAAATTATTTTTAAACTTTTCCTTCCCCTACTTTTTGTTCATCCAAACAAGAAGAGGTAAAGTTAACTTTCCTCTCCCTCAATTTTCCTTCCTCTCAAATTTTCCTCTCCCTCCCCTCCTATGTTCCCAAACATAGTGTAACGCAACAGGTCCCGTAGCATTAAATGCTCTGCATGCGTTATTCTACACAATTTAATAATAAACACTGACACCATATCATTAGAAGAGCAAAGGTTGTCTTGGAAGTCGTAAAAAATTACTTTATATTGTCTTCTCAATACTTTTTTTGCATTGGAGATGACTTTTTAAACTTCTTGTCATTTTTGAATATAGCCGCCTATGCAAGTTATTGTCTTCTGCGGCTCTGTCTCATGCCACATAGGATACACAATACATAACAATTAACAAGACAATAGGGTTTCGTAGCATTAAATGCTGATGCATGTGTTATCCTACAAAAGAGGGCCACGTGGAGATTGCTGTTGCATGCTTCCTCATGCGTTATTAGCTACACATTTTAATAAGGCACGTACCCAGAAGACGAGAAAGTTTTGTTGGAAGTTGTTTCCTTAAAATTATGCTTGCTCCTAGAATCACTCAAGATTTTTCATGAGCCATCAAAAGAGGGCCACGTGGCGGAGTTACAATGAAGACGAAAAGGTTGTGTTGTTGCCTTGCTGGAAGTTGTTTCTTCCTGCATAATGTTTTTTGTACCTCCAAATTGCACTTTCAAACTGTCCATCCTTACGTGGCAGCTGACGTGACATGTTGATCTGGCAGCTGACGTGGCAAATTTTTTTGTAAATAAAACTAAAAATAAAAATTAACATTAAAGTTAATATTCCAGATTAACATTAACATTAATATTAATATTATCGTTAACATTAACAATAATATTAATATTAACATTAACCTTAACATTAATATTAACATAAATTAATATTAACACTAAAATAACTTTGATATTAACGTTAAATTATTATGGAGAAAATTGGGTTGTTATCAGTCATGTCAGATGACACACTATTAATTTAGGAAAATGCTAAGAAGCTCATTTATTTAACATGCCACATCAGATGGGAGGGCTATATAGAGGGTCAATATGGAGGTACGATAATATCATTACTCTTTCTTCTTCTATTGTTTCTTGTCCTTCGTTTCTTCTGCTGGTTTCTAACACACACTATTTTCTTCAATGTCGACGTCACATGGAGAAAGTGATCGTCGTGGGGAAGATTTAGTCGATGAAGAAATCCTCCATTCAAGAGGACTGTCAGATGATTTGCCGCAAGATGAGCAAAGTTTGGAAGATGTTAGCTTAGGAGACAGTAAAGAACAAGATGAAGACATCAACTCAAACAACGAAATGTTATTTCGCATCACCCTTTCTAATGGATTTAAGAAATGCGTTATATTTTTACATATATTTCTCATGTATATTTTGTTTTATTCTGTTCTTAGGGACGCCGATGAATCTCCATTGGATTTCGATGCAGCGACAATGAAAAAAATATTGCAATCTGCCAACATTAATAAAGATCCAACCATGCTCTTAGAAGAAGATGTTGTTGGCCTACAGTTCAACTCTATTGAAGAAGCAGGGACATTCTACCGAATTTATTCAAAAGCATATGGTTTCAGTATTAGAAAGAACGAGGTAAAGAAAAACAAATCTGGTATGGTGACGATCCGTAGTTGGTGTTGCTCGAATGCGGGATTCAGACACAAGAAATACAAGGAAGCTCCAAACAGGGTTCGTGAGCCAAGAAGTGAAAGCAGAACTGGTTGTAAAGCAATTTTTCGTATTGGGTACACCCATAAAACAAAGATGTGGTCCGTCAAAAAATTTCATGTACTTCACAACCATAGCCTGGCGAGTAATTATGAATCAGCGTTCTTGAGATCCCATCGTAATATAACACCCGCAGAGTTGGAAGAAATTAAGCTTATGAAGCAATCAGGGATGGGGACTGGAGAGATATGGAATTTACTTGTCGAGAGGAAAGGTGGCTGGGATAATGTTGGATGGACGAGAAAGGATTTATACAACGTTCTAGCTCGAGATAGTAGAGCACTCGACGATGTTCATGCTTCGACAACACTTACATTTCTTCAATCAAAGGAGAATAGTGACCCAGATTTCTTCTACGACTACAAGGTAGACGAAGATTCCAGATTGACCCATCTCTTTTGGGCTGACGGTTCTTGTCGATTCGATTACGAACTATTTGGAGATTCACTAGCATTCGATTCTACATATAAAACAAATAGAAGTCAAATGCCGTTGGTGGTTCTAGTGGGTACAAACAATCATGCGATGACTTGTGTGTTTGGGTTTGCAATGATCCACAATGAGACTGCGGAGACTTATTCTTGGGTTCTGCAAAAATTCCTAGAGTGTATGAATGGCAAATTACCATTGACAGTTCTCACGGATGGTTGCAGATCCATGAATAAAGCAATTGAGGATTTAATGCCCAGCGTAGTTCATCGAACGTGCTCATGGCATATCCTTAACAATGCTGCCAAAAATGTACACCGAGAGGGTTTTCACAATAAACTGAGTCTTCTGATTAAAAGGTACATAGCACACTTGCTACTTTACTTTGACGTATGTTGTTGTTACAATATCACAACTTTAGTTAATGTCCATGTTTTCTAAACAGGTACTATTCAGTCGAAGAATTTGAAAACCGTTGGCAGCAGATGCTAACAGATTATAATTTAGAAAACAATGAGTGGACCACTGCATTGTACAGAACGAGGGAGCGATGGGCGGACACATTCCTACGTGGTAATTATTTTGGCGGTTCTACAGCAACAAATAGATGTGAATCTATGAATGCTTTTCTGAAAAGGTTTTTGAATGAGAAGCTGCCACTTTGGAAGGCCCTTCAAAATTGTGACCACGGTTTGGCGGCCTTACGTTACGGCCATATGGGTAAGCATGTCAATGATAAATTCTCAACACCAGTTGTGAATCAAACTAGCATGGCCGTAATAGAAGGTAAATTTGCCGCAATTTACACTAAAAAGGTGTTTATAGATGTAAGGAATGAAATCACACGTTCTGATGCATATATTGTTCCCCATCATCACATCGTAAGAGGGACAGAAGTTTGCACTGTCCAAAAGTATTTGTCGCCAGACAGTGTCAACCGTAAGGTTACATTTCTTCCGGCCGACAACATCATAACATGTGAATGCATGTGGATGGAGACCAAGGGGATTCCTTGTAGGCATATTTTTGCAGCAATGAAGAGATTACAAATTGGAGATATTCCAAAGAACTTGATAAAATCTCGTTGGCTCAAGGATTGCAAAGAGAGTTATCTCTCCGGACCTGGCTCAGAAAGAAGATTCATCCACCCAGACATTATTGAGAGCAGAAGGTATGGTGCTATTAATGAACAAGTTAATCTGTTTACATACTATTGTAAAAAATCAAGCAAAGTTCAAGAGAGGGGAACGGAGTTGATGTCGTCTGTTCTGATGGAGTTGAAAGAAATGGTGTCCGATATTGGCGAAGAAGAACAAATGGTAGCTGATGCAGTTCAAGGAGTGCATGAAGCTTTAAAAGAGCCAAATCCGGTAGCAACAAAAGGAAGGCCTTCTCAAGGGAAATCAAGCCAGCCTACAGAAAGTCAATCTATCCCGAAGGCTAGAATATGTAGATTTTGTAAAAAAACTGGTCACGATTATCGTAATTGTAAAGTACGAAAGCGAAAAAGTGAAAATGAGCAAATGGAATAAAATGAAACGTCGTTGACTTAAGATAATGTCTTTCTTATGTGGCAAGATGTCATTCACACGAGACAACTAGATAAAAAAATATGTTCTCCAATGCAAAAGTTTGAGAAGACAATTAGATAAAAATGGAGAACATTAAATTCCAATTTCAAAACGTAGTACATCAAAAATGGAGAAAATATGTTCTCCGTGCAGTTCAAAACGGAGAATAACATTCTCCGTTTCAAATGACACGGTGAATTTCATTCTCCGTTTCAAATTAAAACGGAGAATGAACATTCTAATGTGTTTTTAACACTGGGAATCTTATTCTCCGTTTCAAAATAAACGGAGAATACCGTTCTCCGTTCCAAATTAAACGGCGAATAGTATCCTCAATCGTTTTAATACTGGGAACGGCATTCTCCGTAAAGTTCAAAACGGAGAATATAATTCTCCGTTACAAAAGAAACGGAGAATATAATTCTCCGTTTTAAATTAAAACGGAGAATGAACATTCTAATTTGTTTTTAACACTGTGAATGCTATTCTCCGTTTAATTCAAAACGGAGAATGTTATTCTCCGTTTAATAAAACACGGAGAATGCTATTGTGGTGTCGTGGTTACACTGCTAGAATTGTATTCAAGAGGTCATTGGTTCAAATCTTGACTATAACAATATTTTGTTTTATTTATACTTTTTTTGTAAGTTACTTATGGGGCCCATTTAAAAGGGAAAAAACTTTGATACAGGCACCTATGTATGACATGTGGGCCATCTCAAAAATTAATGTGTATATATATATGATTACACGTTTTACAAAGCAAGAGGGGACCACATGTCATACATCGGGGTATCAAAACTTTGAAAAGAGTTTTGTTAGAAAAGAGTTTTGTGGGCCCTATTAAAATTTATGTATATATATATATATGTGTACACATGTTATAAAGCAGGAAGGGCCCACATGTCATACATTGGGGGCATCAAAACTTTGATACAGTAGGGGGTATCAAAGTTGGCAGAATTCGAAGGGGCAGATTCATTGGTATTAATGGCATATAGATGGCCGTAGTTGGAAGAGTTTGTTCTAGTCTTACTTAGCTTTAATTGAGAAGGGGCAGATGCATTGGTATTGATGGAAATTAATTGAATTGAATTCGAAGTGGCTGCCTTTTTGGCGCATGAGTCCGAGTTGTTCCATGCCTATAAATGCCAGTAGTGTAGAGAGAGTTTGTTCTCATCTCACTTAGCTTTTCTTGTGGCGATGGACTCTACCGATCCCCCGCCTTGGCAAGACTCTTTCCTCTTGGTTGTCGATCTCCTCGTTCGAAGAAGCTTTGGTGGTGAAGTCCTTCAGAAGACTGACATGTGCCTGGGTTTGGATTTATTGCCATTCCACGCTCTGTCGAAGCGCCCACACGTTGATTGGCTCGGACTATGCACGGTGTTCCTTTGCCGCCAGGAGTTCATCTCCTCAACATGTTCCATTGGCCCGACGATGCACGGTGGTAAAGTCCTTCAGAAGACTGAGATGTGCATGGGTTTGGAGTTTATTATCGTTCCACGCTCTGTCGAAGCGCCCGCCAGGAGTTTATTTCTTCGACATGTTCCATGTTGAAGAAGGATGGCTTTGTACGGTGCTCTGCCTCAAGGATTTCCTTGAGGCAGTGGGTTCCTTTGCCTCAGTAAGTTCCTTTGCTCGGAGGATACACGATGAAGTGGCTTGCCTCAAGGAGTCATCCAACGGTTCCTATGCTATGACGATGCACGATGAATACCATCTACCACGCGGACACGAACTGAAAGACGACAGAGAACAACACTCCTTGACAGATGAAGCTTTCAATTGAATTCCTTGAGGAAAATCACTTCATCGTGCATCGTCAGAGCAATGGAACTCCCTGAACAAAGGACCTCCGTGCATTGTAAGAGCAATGGAACTCCATGAACAAAGGAACTCCGTGCATAGTCAGAGCGAATCAAAGTGCGAGCGCTCCGACAGAGTGTGGGTTTGGATTTATTGCGCTCGCACTTTGATTCGCTCTGACGATGCACGGAGTTCCTTTGTTCATGGAGTTCCATTGCTCTGACTATGCACGGAGTTCCTTTGTTCAGGGAGTTCTATTGCTCTAACGATGCACGATGAAGTGATTTGCCTCAAGGAATACAATTGAAAGCTTCAACTGTCAAGGAGTGTTGTTCTCTGTCGTCTTTCAGTTCGTGTCCGCGTGGTAGATGGTATTGATCGTGCATGGTCAGAGCATAGGAACCGTAGCATGACTCCTTGAGGCAAGCCACTTCATCGTGCATCCTCCGAGCAAAGGAACTCACTGAGGCAAAGGAACCCACTGCCTCAAGGAATTCCTTTGCCTCAAGGAGTTCCATTGCTCTGCGATGCCCGCACGCAGCTCACATTCAACTTTTTTCTTGATAGTAGGATTTTAGGTAGTATTTCAGACTTTCATAATGTACATGTAACTCAAAAGGTCAGACTTTTCATGGTTATCACAATGTAAATGTAACTCAAAAAGGATTTTATTATAAAAGACAGAAGAGCAGACATAAACGGTGAATAGAATACTCAAACGATTTAATTTAAACGGGAAAGTTATTCTCCGTTTCAAGTAAACGGAGAATTCCATTCTCCGTTCCAACTAAAACGGAGAATATAATCCGAAGGGGCAGATTCATTAGGAATAAATGGCATATAAATGGAAGAATTCATTGGTATTAATGGCATATAAATGGCAGATTCATTGGTATTAATGACAATAAAAGTGACTGTAGCTTGGCGCATGAGTTCGAGTTGTTAAATTTTGCAATAAATGGCAGAATTTGGGAGATCTTATTATAAAAATGACTGCCCTTTTGGCGCATGAGTTCGAGTTGTTTCATATGTAAATAAAAGTCAAACATTTCGTGGTTTTGACAATGTAAATGTAATTCAAAAATGATTATATTATAAAAGCAGAGCTTATCAAAGACAGAAGTTCCTTGCCCAATTACATCATAATTACATTGTTGTTTTACAATGTCATTCTTATGTGGCAAATGTCATTCTCCGTTTTAATTTAAAACGGAGAATGATATTCTCCGTTTTAATTTTAAACGGAGAATGATATTCTCCGTTTTAATTTAAAACGGAGAATGACATTCTAATTTGTTTTTAACACTGTGAAGCTATTCTCCGTTTAAATCAAAACGGAGAATGTTATTCTCCGTTTAATAAAACACGGAGAATGCTATTGTGGTGTCGTGGTTACACTGCTAGACTTGTATTCAAGAGGTCATTGGTTCAAATCTTGACTATAACAATATTTTGTTTACTTATACTTTTTTTGTAAGTTAATTATGGGTGCTATTTAAAAGGGAAAAAACTTTGATACAGGCACCTATGTATGACATGTGGGCCATCTCAAAAAATAATGTGTATATATATATGTTTACACGTTTTACAAAGCAAGAGGGGACCACATGTCATACATCGGGGTATCAAAACTTTGAAAAGAGTTTTGTTAGAAAAGAGTTTTGTGGGCCCTATTAAAATTTATGTATATATATATATTTGTACACATTTTTTTAAAGCAGGAAGGGCCCACATGTCATACATAGGGGGTATCAAAACTTTGATACCCCCTACTGTATCAAGAAAAAAAACTTTGATACAGTAGGGGGTATCAAAGTTGGCAGAATTCGAAGGGGTATATTCATTGCTATTAATGGCATTGGTATTGATGGAAATTAATTGTTCCAGTCTTACTTAGCTTTAATTGAGCAGGGGCAGAATTCGAAGTGACTGCCTTTTTGGCGCATGAGTCCGAGTTGTTCCATGCCTATAAATGCCAGTAGTGTAGAGAGAGTTTGTTCTCATCTCACTTAGCTTTTCTTGTGGCGATGGACTCTACCGATCCTCCGCCTTGGCAAGACTCTTTCCTCTTGGTTGTCGATCTCCTCGTTCGAAGAAGCTTTGGTGGTGAAGTCCTTCAGAAGACTGACATGTGCCTGGTTTGGATTTATTGCCAACCCACGCTCTGTCGAAGCGCCCGCACGTTGATTGGCTCGGACTATGCACGGTGTTCCTTTGCCGCCAGGAGTTCATCTCTTCAACGTGTTCTATTGGTCCGACGATGCACGGTGGTGAAGTCCTTCAGAAGACTGAGATGTGCATGAGTTTGGAGTTTATTATCGTTCCACGCTCTGTCGAATCGCCAGCCAGGAGTCTATCCCTTCGACATGTTCCTTGTTGAACAAGTATGGCTTTGCACGGTGCTCTGCCACAAGTTAACAAAATTCCTTGAGACAGGGGGTTCCTTTGCCTCATGAGTCTATCTCTTCTACATGTTCCTTGTTGAAGAAGGGTGGCTTTGCACGGTGCTCTGCCTCAAAACAAAATTCCTTGGGGCAGTGGGTTCCTTTGCCTCAGTGAGTTCCTTTGCACGGAGGATGCACGATGAAGTGACTTGCCTCAAGGAGTCATGCAACGGTTTCTATGCTCTGACGATGCACGATGAATACGACGCGGACACGAACTGAAAGACGACAGAGAACAACACTCCTTGACAGTTGAAGCTTTCAATTGAATTCCTTGAGAACAACACTCCTCTTGACGATGCACGATGAAGTGTTTTGCTTCAAGGAATCCAATTGAAAACTTCAACTGTCAAGGAGTGTTGTTCTCTGTCGTCTTTCAGTTCGTGTCCGCGTGGTAGATGGTATTGATCGTGCATGGTCAGAGCATAGGAACCGTAGCATGACTCCTTGAGGCAAGTCACTTCATCGTTCATCCTCCGTGCAAAGGAACTCACTGAGGCAAAGGAACCCACTGCCTCAAGGAATTTTGTTTTGAGGGAGAGCACCGTGCAAAGCCATCCTTCTTCAACAAGGAACATGTCGAAGAGATAGACTCCTGAGGCTAAGGAACCCACTGCCCTTTTGGCGCATGAGTTCGAGTTGTTTCATATGTAAATAAAAGTCAAACTTTTCGTGGTTTTGACGATGTAAATGTAATTCAAAAATGATTATATTATAAAAGCAGAGCTTATAAAAGACAGAAGTTCCTTGCCCAATTACATCATAATTACATTGTTGTTTTACAATGTCATTGCTAGGATCGATTTACATATTTGCTTGAAAGCAACTCCTTAGCCCATGCCAACCTCATCTTTGTCATCTTCTGGTGAGTTTCATTGTCATTTCCTCCCGGTATTTCGAAGGGAGGATTCGTCAACCTATTCATATAATACGCCGTGTACAAGAGGCAGTTGGGTGCCCGTTGTTGTGGGCAATTTAGAGAACAATTCAGCACTTTGCTCTCATACTCCTTCTTCGCCGGGCATCTCTCCCTCATCATATCAACTTTTCTCCTGACGATAGGCTCTAAGGTTTTCTTCGTTAATTCTGCATCCACCTTGCACGTATCGTACGTGGTTTGCAACAAGGAGTTGTAGTGTGTCCAGTCGTAGGAGATAAAGTTGAATGTGAGCAGAGTATAGTGTTTGATGGTTGCATTAAAAAGTGGGATCAATAACAACTCTATGTCGTCCTCCAAACCCATGACGAAGTCTTCTACTTTTTGGATGTCTTCATAGGCGCCGGGTTTTGCGGTTTCTTCATTGACACGTTGAATGACGGTCTGTTGTTTCCCAAAAACAATACACAATATCATGAGTAATTTTTTTTCTGTCATTTTTCATCTGTGTACACATGAATATGGATTTTTCTGTTTGAATACTTACCAATGTGTGGGCCGACATGAATGCAGACCACTTATGTGATTGGGCCGCCGGCTTTTTTTTCTGGATCAATGGCACCTTCTTCGAACTAGACGGGGCACACCTTTTACTGCCTTGAATTTCTCTCATCTTTCTTATTATTATGTCCAGTATGCCATGCTCCATGTCGTCATAGTTGAGTATGTCTTGCATGTCTACTGCCGACAGCTGGACTGAAACTTCATTTTCACCCTCTTCCGGAAAAAATTCGTATACCATATCACTGCACATAAATTTAGTTTACATTAAATTAATAAATATAGATTCTCATTACATAATTGTGAAAAAAGTCTAGAAAAAAGGAACGAAAAAAAGGGTTCAGAATACATACTTTGGAGAATTCTTTCTGGGAATTACGATGTCGATGTATTGTTTCTTCAGCTCTTCATCCGCATGTTTCCAAAGTAAGAGTTCATCGCATTCCCTTAGTATGACGTGGTTCTTCTTTAATTCAGCCATTTTGGCGTCTTCTCGGGATTTCGTAGCGTCATTAACCTTCCGCTTTTTATTAGCCTCTCCAACTGTATTGCTTTTAATTAACCTCTTTCCCCCCGATCCTCCTCTTCTTCTGACTTCTCTTGGAGCAGCAGGTTCAGCAGCAGCTTGTAACTCCTCATTCTGAAGTACTTTAGCCATGGCTTCGAGATCTTTAATTTTGCAATCCTTTTCATTGGCTTCAATCTTAAATGATTCAACTTTATTTTGAAGCTCCCTTTTCTCCTCAACGAGCCTTTCATTTGTTTCTCTGAGTTGTTTGGTTGTTCGCACTGAAATAAAACAAACAACAATGAAATGTATGATGTGAACCTAACACGGAGAATGACATTCTCCGTATAATATAATACGGAGAATAGAATTCTCCGTTTGGAATTACACGGAGAATAACCTTTCCAGTATCGACATGATATGGAATAGCAATTATCCGTTCCAAATAACACGGAGAATGACTATTCTCCGTGTTATAGTACACGGAGAATAGTCATTCTCCTGGAAGATTACAAATCAGGAATTTGAAATAGAAAAGATTTTACCTTGTGCATGTAGATCTGATTTAAGAACAGAATTCTGCTTTCTCAAATCCTCCAGTTCATGCACAGAGCCCTCCATCAGAACGTTGACTGCACGTTGTTGTAATTCTTGTGCCTCGAGCTCTTTCAGCTTTTCTTTGAGTTTCTCGTTCTCAAGGTTGGCTGCACGTAACTGCGCTCCTTGTGCCTCCATCTCTTTTAAATTTTCTTTGAGTTCTTCATTCTGCGCTTTAAGAACAGAATTCTGCTTTCTCAAATCCTCCAGCTCATGCACAGAGCCCTCCATCAGAACGTTGACTGTACGTTGTTGTGATTCTTGTGCCTCGAGCTCTTTCAACTTTTCTTTGAGTTCTTCATTCTGCGCAAGAATATCAGAATGATGTCTTCTCAAATCCTCCAGTTCATGCACAGAGCCCTCCATCACAACGTTGACTGCACGTTGTTGCTCTTCTTCTGCCTGGAGCACTTTCAGCTTTTCTTTGAGTATGGCATTCTCAAAGTTGGCTGCACGTAACTGCGCTCCTTGTGCCTCCATCTCTTTCAACTTTTCTTTCAGTTCTTCATTCTGCGCAAGAATATCAGAATGATGTCTTCTCAAATCCTCCAATTCCTTTGCTGAGTCGTCCATCACAGCGCCCATTTCATGATGCGGTGTTATCCGTTGTTCATCAAAATTATCCCCACCTGCTTCTTGGTGTTCTTCCTCTCCCTCTTTTTCAACTTCTTCTATAGGTGGCTCCTCTTCTTTGTGCCCTTCTTCTTCCCCAACAGGTATAACCAGATCTTCCAATATCATCTTCGATCTCATTTTGTTGTGATATTCGGCCTTGAGGAAGTTTGAGATATCGTACCCATTCCATGTGAAAAATCTTGGGTAATCAGGAATTGGGGCGAACTTCCTTTCCACAAATTTACTATGTTCTGCAAACCAATAGAGGAAGTATATTGTGCAACCTTCCAATTTGTGGAAAGCCATTGAGTAATCCCCCTGTTCAGTTTTGCTTCTACTCCTCTTTAAGCTATCCATTACATATGCCAGGATTAACCTTGGCCAGCATATACTCTTGATCAAGTCCACACTGTCTACCAAGGCCAAGAATCTGTACGGTAAATTTGAACCGCCAGACTTTGTGAAGAATACAGTTTGGCACAAGTGGAAGATTATTAGCTTGGCCAAATCATCTGGATTAACAGCGTTATCTCCGCCACGAAGCCGTCGTAACAATTCAAAGAACTTGTCTCTCACTTCCTTATTCGTGACTTCTGAGTATTTGCCCTTAGTATTAGCCAGCAATCTTGTGAAATGATCTCTGCACAGGCTCAATGATGCTGGTGGTGTGGGCTGCTGTTGTTTTTCCTTTATCAATCTTCTGTAAGAAACATCATCAACGCTTTCTTCATTCAGCGGTAGACCGAATATGACTGCCATATCCTTGACGCTTGGCGCGATTTTAACATTGGTGCTCAATTCAAAGCACCCGACGCCATCTTCTTCTTCTGTGTAACTTGCAATTAAATTCTCAAGCCCTTCCGTTACCTTGGCCATTTCGGAGACGTGGACTCTGTTTTGGTAGAAAACCTCGACAAAATTCCAGAAACCGGTATTCTTCAAGGAACCAATAACTGGCTCAGGTAAACGGCCAGCATCTCGATTGACCTCCTCCATAAGATTTAGCATTGGCTTGAAGGTAGAATGGAAAAGTCTTGAATCCTTATTCCGGACAGATTTTCTTTCTGCAAAAAAAAAAAAAAAAACCAAAAATTAGGTCGGAGAATGGCCATTCTTATGGGTTTTAACACTGGGAACGGCATTCTCCGTTTCAAGTTAGACGGAGAATGACATTATCCGTTCCAAATTAAACGGCGAATAGAATTTAACATTCAAATGCGTTTTATGACGGAGAATGTCATTTTCCTTGAAATATATACAGAATTTGCGAACATAAAATCAAAGTTATACCTTCTGTTTGCACTTCTTCTTGCACTTCTTTTTGTTTAGCAACTTTTTCCTTTTTCTTTTTTGCAACTTTCTTAGAATAGGGTTTCCGTTGTTCTCCGTCTG
Source organism: Iris pallida (assembly GCA_029216955.1). Lineage (NCBI taxonomy): Eukaryota > Viridiplantae > Streptophyta > Magnoliopsida > Asparagales > Iridaceae > Iris > Iris pallida. The sequence continues at coordinate 20,322 of JANAVB010009654.1, forward strand.
TCGCTTTTGGATTTTCTGTAACTGGTGCATCTTCTCTATTTGGTAATGCTGCCGGTGATGATTCTGCCGCTGATGCCGACATGGTATGAATATTGCGAATGGGGAGGAAGGTTTGAAGATTTTGGAGGAGAATGACCTAGGTTTGAGTACAGACTGGAATATGGAAGAAGAGGAAGCTCCGAAACGGTTTTTCTTTTCCCTTTTCTTTTTTTAAAAAAAGGGTTCGGGGGTGTTTTGAATTAATTAGAAGGGCAAAAAATGTCATTCGATGGAAGTGCAAAAGACTCTTTTCTGCTTAATCAAAAAGAATTGAAGTCGTTTGGCAAAAATGTCATTACAACTCAACAAAACAAATGAACATAATACATTAGGGTTTTCCATACATTAAATATAAAAGAAGAAGGAAAAAAAAATCATCGTCTTCCATATTCAACCAGTTTGGACTTCTTATTTAGCTCTTCATTGTGCTCTGAAGTTGTAATCCATTCAGCAACTATGCGTCTTTCCTTTTCCGCATCAAACTGCATATAACAAACATAACATCAAAAATATTGCTCTAAAAAGTTGAAGTTTTTGACGACATATTTTCATACTTACATCGATAGAACGGTAGTCCAGGCTACATCGGTCTTTCATGAATGCAATTAAAAAAATTCCACAATCAAGTAAATTGCCTTGGCGGGGAACATAAGAAGGACGTTTTATTGCAAAAGTAGAAAAGCTGAACCTAGCATCTCTCAGCTTCAAAATCTCTTCTTGGAGAAAGATACCCAAATTTGAAAGCTACAATTACCAGAAAACAAATATGTATTAGTATAATGCGTATTCTTGTACCCAATTCATAAAAATTGATGAATATGAGCTTACTATTTCTTTTATAACTGTTCTGCTTTGAATCGGATCATCTTCAGATGCAAGTGAGTTCCAAATTTCAACAGTCCTGTTTTTAAACACAACTCTTGCAAGAGTATAGTGTTCGCCCAAATGAATGGGTATGTATATCTGAATCAGGATAATTAGGTAAAACAAATTAGTAAATTTTTAGAAAATTAGGATTAATAATTAAACATAAATACATTAATACCTCTTTACAAGTGCTTAAAGATCCCATGTAATCCTGAAAGTATTTATACTTCTTCCATATTTCATAAGGCTTTTTGACGGATGGAGGTAACGTGGCTTTCTACATTCACATCAATTAATACATTAAGAAGGACAAACAAACGAGAAAATTGTTAATGCATATGCATTGAAGAATAAAATGCTCACTCACCGACATCCTTATTGGTAAAAACCATACTTTAGCTTTATTGGAGGTTCTTTTCCGTTCCTCCGCGGTGAGAATAGCAGAGACAATACTTATAATCTGAATAAAACATTAAAAATATCAGCGATGGAATCGAAGTAAACATAGATGGCATCTAAGAAGAAATATACTATCTATACATACCCCATTGGTAATTCTCGTTAAAGGAGCTAAGGTCTTTATCTTCCACCGAGACACATAGGTTTTGTTGCAAGATGATATTATTTCACTAAGAAAAGAAACGAATAAATTAGGAGAAAAAAACTGTTGGAATAAAATCAAAACTCATATTACTTACTCGTCATCTCTATCATCTGCAAAAATATAGTCGTAATATCTCGAAGAAACACTAGTACAATTGCTAGGCTTCGAGGTTGAACCACTTATTAAATTTTTGGATGGTGTGACCGGATTTATATTTATACGCATTCTTTTAGAAGGACTGCTAAAGACAGTTTCTTCTTCTTCTATAGCTTCCAATGCGAGATATCGGTCCAATCCTTTACTACGAGACTGTAGCTCCACGTCCTCCTCTTCGGAAGAAGATTCAACGGAAACCACCTTCACATTATTAAATGCTCTAGATGAAGATGCCTGCTTCAAAGCTGGAGATTCTTCAATCTTATCCAAACGCCGAGATAACTTAATTTGTTCAATTTTTATCTTTGCAACATCAGCTGAAATCGTCGCCAGATGTTCTTCAATCTTGCGCAACAAACGCGGAATGAAGGTTTCATTTGGATTTGGCATCCAATCTTCTACGTCTTCTACATTTCCCCCCGCACGAGTAGACATCTTGAGAACAAGAAAACTATTGTATTTCAGAAAACTATTCTATGTATTTCAGAATGAATAATAGTACTATGAAACAAGAAAACTATTGTATATATAGCAAGAGAGAAGTACAAAAAGTGAGGAAGATGGAAAGACAAATAAATTTCGAGACTAGCAAACAATCTACTAGCCGTTTGATTAAGGAGGGCTCGAGGAAGATTCTACTAGCCGTTTGATTGAGGAGGGCTCGAGGAAGATTCTACTATCCGTTTGAAAATTACAAAAGGTTATCGTGATCAACTCCAATTAAGGAACTCTATAAGAGGTTTAATTCCGCTTGATTGAGGAACTCGACGAAGTCCACCGCGAACCGGAACTTCTACTTCTTTTCTTCTTCATCTCCGTTTCTCCTTCCACCACCACCATGCCCTGTAGATTTATAAAAAAAATATTAAATTGTTAGATGAAACAAAAAAACTAAATACGGAAAGATTACTAAATCAAAATCAAACAGAAGACATTCATAGAAAACATGAGATTAAAGATAAAAGTGTCACAGAAGCAACATCACAACTTTACAACAACTAAGCAGACTCTGCTAAGCAATAACTAAAATTAGGGATTGTGTCCTCCTTGGATTTAATTTACACAAAGAAGAGATTTGAGAGAACGAGCTTTTGTAGGCTTCCTTAATGTACCATTCTCCGTCCTAAATGTACCATTCTCCGTCCATTCGCCGTATTAAAAGCAAAGAGAAAGGCCATGTTCCTTCTTGAAAGCAAAAAGAATGGCCATTCTCCGTCCATTCGCCGTATTCACCGTCCATTCGCCGTATTAAAGCAAAGAGAATGGCCATTCGCCGTATTCTCCGTCCATTCTCCGTCCTAAATGTACCATTCTCCGTCCATTCGCCGTATTAAAAGCAAAGAGAAAGGTCATTATCCGTCCATTGGCCGTATTCACCGTCCGTTCGCCATATTAAAAGCAAAAAGAATGGCCATTCTCCGTCCATTCGCCGTATTCACCGTCCATTCGCCACATTAAAAGCAAAGAGAATGGCCATTCGCCGTATTCTCCGTCCTAAATGTACCATTCTCCGTCCTAAATGTACCATTCTAAGTGTTAAAAGCAAAGAGAATGGCCATTTTTTGTCCAAAAAAATATTCTCCTCGAAAATATTATCTTTAGAAAAGTTAAAAAATAATCCGCCCGACCTCAGAAGTAGGTTTCCTCAGTTCACCACCACCACCATGACATGTAGCTTTATTAACAAAATATTAAATTGTTAAATGAAAAATAAAATTTCAGACAATGGCATGGGCAGTAAAATTTTAGCGGCGCCGCTGGTACTTCTCCTTGTTCGAGGAGGTATCGACGACGTCCGACGCGAAGCGGACCGATTCTTCTCGGCGCAGCTGGTACTCCTCGTTGTTCTAGGGGTGCTCGACGACGTTCGACGCGATCCGAACCGTTTCTTATTTCCTTCTTCATCTCCGTTTCTCTTTCCACCACCACCAGCACCACCACGACTACCATGGCCTGTAACCCAAAAAAAAAAGGTTCAGATTAAATTGGATGGAATTTTGAGAGAGTAAATATGAGTTAATTTAGGGTGTTCATTGAAAAAATTAAAGTGAAGAATGACCTGCTAAAGCAAGTTACCAACAGGTCAGAAGTCTAAATCAGCATTAAATGATGTCTCCTGTATTATTTTATCTGAATTAAACCTGAACCGTTGGATTAAAATCCAACGGTCCAGATTTCGGATGTATCGATACATCCATTTCCAGCGGATGTATTGTAGAATTTTCCATATATATATATATATATATAGTCTTATACAAAAAAAAACAATAAAGAAATAGAATAAGAAAAAGAAATAAAAAGAAAAAAAAACTAAGACCTCTTCAGACCGAGCAGAGCCCAGTCCCGAGCTGCACATCACCACCCGACCCCCTTGCGGGTTTACACAGCATATATTTGTAAGAGTAGAACATAACACTAAAAACCCTAAATCGATCCGCCACCTCTCACAAACCCCGACCACCCCGACCTCTGACGCCATCGTGTGCCACCCCCGACACCCTGCGGCCGCCGCACAACGGTCGGAGCGTCGTCGCGGCCACCAGGCCGAACACAAGGACAGTAAGCCTCTGTTCTGCCGCAGTCAGGTACCCTGATTCCCGATCGAATTTCTTCCCCAATTCGTGATCATTTTTAGATTCGTAAACTTTGTTGGAAAGCTTATATATCCCTCTAGGAGTCCAGCAACTAGAATCGAGATTCATCGATGTTTCGACTTAGAAAATCGATGGAGAAATCAACAAAAAAACTATCCCGAAACAGAACATGAAATAGGTCCAAAATACTTGATTGGAAGGCAGATTCCGATCCAACTGTAGAAGCATAGAAAATATTGCTTTTAGTCCCACATCGGAAAGGCGAAGAAGAAAGGGCTCACTCCATTCTATAAATAGAGCCCCCTTGCCTCCTTTGAAAAGGGCACCAACTTCCCTTCCTTCCTTCCAACTTGGACACTTCCTACTACGCACCTTCGGGTGCTAAGTCGAAGAAGTCTAGGGCAGTGCGGGCTCAACAAACCCAGTCAACTATCCAAGTCACTGATTGTCAGCGGGCCCCGTTGACTGTTACACGGGCTCCTGACGGAAAGTTGTACAGAACCACTCGCGTCTAGTCCTCCAGGGCTAACGGACAGGATGGGTCTTCAAAGTCTCCCTCTAAAGATCCAGAGCAAGTGCTTTTACTATCCACGGATCAGGGAGCAAACATGATGCCTAAGCACCCGTGCGCTCGGGATACCCAAGTCCACAAGATCGGTGCAAAGGTATATCAGCTTGCTACCGATCTGCATGAGGGGATTACTCACAAACGCAAGGTGGCAATATTGGCATGCAATGAGTCCCTCCCGGGACGTCGTTGCCCCCGAGTCATCATCAACTGCTGCTGCCACAAGACAGTGGTCTACTATCAAGGCAGTCTGTGTTCTAGCGACTGCGACCTACTGCGCCTTTTCAACATCATCTTGGAAACATGATGCCAATTGAAGACGTTATAACGGCCTGCTCTCAACTAGATGCATTACTCAGATGTCTCAGTCAGGCGCATCGTCTCAGTCAAGCGCATCACAATCTTCTGAAGGAGTCCACCGTCAAAATCTTCTTCAAACAAAGAGATCAGTCAAGAGGGAGACAAACGAAACTCTCTCAAAATCGTGACATTCCTCATGCGGCTCGGTTATGAGATGGCCTCATGCGGCTCGGTCAGAAGGCTTTCCTTATGCGGCTTGGACATGAGACATTCCTCATACGGCTCGGTCATGAGATGTTCTTCATGCGGCTCGGTCAGAAGGCATTCTTCATACGGCTCGATCATGAGACATTCTTTCATGCGGCTCAGCCATGAAACATTCTTCATTCGGCTCGGCCAAGAGACATCCTTCATGCGGCTTGCCACAGAAGATTAGTTGATGTACGTAACAAATTGACCAGGTCTCAACTGCTCAACGACAAATCACAACAAATCCAAACAAATCTCCAGCTATCAGTCACAGACCGAGTCTCGAGGCATGATTACGGCCATGTGGCCCGGAGATTTGCCACGTGGTCATCTATGCGGCTCAAAATATCCTTCATCCCAAAATCACTATAAATAGCAGGGTGCCACACCCCTACAAGATGGTTGGCAATCCAAGGCTGGCAACCTTCAAGAGAAAAGCAATATCTTCACGAGCTAGAGACTGCATCAGATAGTCCACGGAGTAAGACAGAGTTTATAGCACTTTCCCGAGCCTCCACCGTCACCCCCCAGAATCAAAACTAAACAATTGTACTTAGATTATTTTCTAGGCTTTCTTTCTAGGCTCTTCTTTGTACAAGCGAGTTTGCAGTCAATTCTAGTATTCTGTAATACCTGTTGTTGATTTTCATGGCAAACACGTTGGCAAATCTGCTAGGGACATCCTTCTCTTCCGATGAGAAGTTGGTGACACAATCTGATGCGTCCAAGCTCGGCTCTATACAACAGATGCTTGTGGTCCGCTTCGACCGACAAGCCTTCGAAGAATTGCTCTCTGAAGGGAGCGCCAGCCCGTCTCAGAAGCGAGCCAACCCGAAGAGGACTCGTAAGACGTCGGTGCGCAAAATTGTTGCCTCCGACCAAGTTCTCGAAGAAGCTCCTTATGCAGCCCAAGACGGTGACCAGAACTCTCCTGTGGCTTTGTTTCCGACCGTAGAAGACCCCACTGTCCCCAAATCTAGCAGAGGAAAACACTACGATACTGAGTTTTTGGGGGCACAAGGGAACTCCATGCAGACAAAAAGGAGGTCGCAGAGAGGAGATGGGCAGTCTGCCCATGCAACAACTAACTCTAGCCGCAGCAGACAACTCATACGGCAGCCAACTCCCGCCGCAGGAAGATGATTCATGCGGCAACCAGCTCTAGCCGCAAGAAGATGGGCCACGTAACGACCAATCCTGTCCACAGATAGGACGTCTCATGCGGCCATGTTAGAAGCTCTGTGTTTGATCGCCTCTCATGCGGGCCCGACGCCATGCGGCCCATTAAAGAAGCGGGATGTATCAGTCTGGACTCTTTTTTACTATGCGCCTTCGAGCGCTAAGTCAAAAAGATCTAGGGCAGTGTAGGCTCAACCAGCCCAGTCAACTGTCCAAGTTACTGACTGTCAGTGGGCCCCGTTAACCGTTACACGGGCTCCTGACGGAAAGTCTCCCTCTAAAGATCCAGAGCAAGTGCTTTTACTAGCCACGGATCAGGGAGCAAACATGATGCCTAAGCACCCCTGCACTCGGGATTCCCGAGTTCACAAGTTTGGTGCAAAGGCAGAGCAGCTTCCTACCGACTTACATGACATGATTACTCACAAGCGCAAGACAGCAGCGTCAGCATGCAGCGAGTCCCTCTCGGGACATCGTTGCCCTCAGGTCATCATCAACTGCTGTTGCAACAAATCAGTAGTACCTGAAGATCGACAGTCAGTTTTCCAGCGACTGCAGCAGCCAGCACCTGTCCGACAGGTACAAATTCCAGGAGATGAAGAGTTTTCTTTCGCCTCCTGTAACTCAACTCAAAAAGTTCCTCCTGGCAAGGAAGGAATGAAGACAGGCTCTTCCAGCCCGGCCATCTCGGCCAGTATTACAAGAAGACCCTCATCTGGGGGGTTTCCTTCAACCCCAGGGGGTGTCTATTTAGGCACTCGATCCAAGAAGAAGCTTCCAGCACTCGGGGGTGCATCTCTAGCCACCTTGAGAGTAGATGAAGCTGGGGGTAGCAGCCCCCACAATGTATACAACAACCCGGTGTACCAGGAGCACGCGCAGGGGGTAGAGATCCCCCAGAACTCATCAACAGAACCAGATTTCCCTGAGGGCCACCTCCCTTACCAAGACGATACGGCTTTCGGCACAGGGGTAGCACCCCTTCCGAGTCTGACGAAGATGATATTCCGACGTTTTCTGACGATTTCTCTATACAAGGGTACGGTACCGAGAGTACCTCTACCACAATCCCTTCCACCTCTACCCACGTGAGGACAGTCTTTATGACTGACGACGATCATGAAGCGCCTTCCGACCGACAACGGCTAGAAGTGCTCAAAGCCATGCTCCTGTCCTTAGTCAAGTCGGTGGACGAGATCAAAGCCGTCTTGTCAGCTCAACCAGCGAGGATGCCCGTACAAACAAGCTTAGGACCCGCCGTCAACGCGGACTCCAACACGACCGCCCCTCATTTGGGCGATGATCCCGTAGCATCATCCGTTCCTTCAGCTGCAGATGAAGTCAAGGAGGCTAGGAGGGAAGTCCAGGAGCTTCGGGCGATGTTCAATGCCCGAGACTCCTCTCGGGATCTCAGAATACGGCAGCCATATCCAATCGCATGGAGAGATGTACCTTTTCTACCGTGGTACAAGCCGTTCCATATCGATTCTTATGATGGAAAGACCTCTGCTAGTCAGTACATGACTTACTTTAAAGTCACCACCGACCACTTGCCGTATAGTGATGCCATCCTTACGCGATTATTCATCGAAGCCTTGGAAGGGATCGCGTTCGACTGGTACCGCAATCTTTCTGACAACTATATCCATTCTTTCGACGACTTCAAGCATATGTTCCTGGAGAGATTCTACGAAGTGGGGCATGACGTGACAATGTCATCTCTCATGGATGTCATTCAGGGAGAAAGAGAGCTGACGAGGAACTATATCGAGCGGTTCCGCCAAACTATAATGAGATTGCCTCAGGGCAATCCCGAGAGTTCCCTGATTGAAATCTTCCAGAAGAAGCTGCTTCCTGTAATTAGCCTCTGGATGGGCGATGATCAGTTCAGGGATTGGACAACCTTCATTATAAGAGCTACCAACGCGGAAGCAAAATTAAAGAAGGCTCGCCAGCTGGGGTTACACATCCCAGACGGAGAAGATAAGGGCAGACGCCCTGGGTCCACCACCAACCGGGACAACAAGGGCAAGCAGGCCATAGTCACTGATACCACTCAGAAGCCTGAGCAAAAATAGGCAGAAGGTCAGTGGCCCAAGATCAACTACTCATTCGAAGATAGTCATGTCAAACCTATCTTCGATATGCTCTTGCAAGGGGGTGGGATCTAGCTCCTGCCACCAAGACGCGAGCCCCGAGCAGCAGAAATGGAGGACCCGAAGTACTGTCACTTCCACCGCTATGTCCATCATGCCACTCATGATTTCTTCCAATTGAAGTGGTACATTCAGAGTCTTATCGACTCAAAAGCTCTGTCGATAGACTTTGAAGAGGTTACCGTGGCGGCGAACATGGTATCTATTCAGTTCGGCGACTTCCCTCCAACAAGCACTCCAGACGGGGTAATACCTGTCCCCCAGGCAACGATGGAGGTTACTAACCTTCCACCCGCCGGGAGCCAGACATCTGGATTGGTACCCCTCACTACATCGCGAGGAGAGATCATGTGGGTACACCCAGACTTGGTAACCGAAGTTACCCAGGGGGTGTCATCTCCTCCCAGCAAGAAAAAGGGCAGGAAGTCTAGAGCCTGCCACATAATTTCAGTCGAAGCTGAAGAAGCTGCAGATGTTGTTACCCGGTCTGGCGCACAAGTCCAGCCCGTACGAGATAGTCCAGCCGAAGATCCTCAACCAGCAATGTTGCCTTCCTCTGATGTTCCAAGACCATCTCAGCCTCCACTGGCGGACAAGTCCAAAACAAAGGAAACCCGCTTCAATAGGCCACTCCGCAATGATGTACCTCAAGGACTGGATAGACCTTACAACTTTGACATATTAGCACAATTGGCTAATACGCCAGCAAAGTTGTCGCTATATGAGCTCCTAAGGCTCTCCAAAGATCTTCGTGTCGCATTAAGCGAAGCACACCAGAATGCCGATGCCTACTTAGCCCAGGTCAAGCCTCCAAGGGAAGATCCGCCAGCAGATCTACAAGACGGCGGTTGCACAGATGCAATATCCAATTTCGTATTTACTCTACAGGACATGTTGATTAAGACCAACTTGCATGATCGCCCCTTATACTACACTGGATACATCGACGACATCAAGGTGGATCGGATGCATATCGACCCGGGATCGTCAATAAGTATCATCCCGAAAAGCCTGCTCCAACTTCTTGGCATCCCTATGCACCAGCTAGCAGCAACCAACACTGCCATTAGCGGGTTTAACTCAGGGAGAAGCTATCCCCTAGGGAAGATCCGGTTGAAGTGCCAGATTGGTGACATGAGGACGGAAGTTACCTGCTACGTCATAGACGCAGACACCTCCTACAACATCCTCCTGGGACGTCCGTGGATACATGATTATATGATCGTGCTATCCACCCTTCACCAGTGTTTCAAAAATGTCAGTAAGCACGATTCCGTAAAGACCGAATTCGTCGACATTGATCCCTTCAAAGGGGTTGAATCTTACTACTTTTCGGAGGCTTGTCTATATGACGAATCCAGGAAACATATAATGGACAAGCTGGAAGCTATCACTGGGCAGGGCCTCACCCCTTGTCACAACCTTGCATAAAGAGGTGCTCGGTTCTCCTGCCACACCTACGTAGTTGGAACCAATGGTCATCCGTCTCCCGAAATCCAACCAAGAGCCAAAACCTGTCATAGGACCAATGGTGATCCGGTTACCAAAGTCCAATCAAAGGCAACAAGAAGATGCGAAGCCCTGTGTAACGTCGATGGTGATCCGACTGCCAAAGTCCACTCAAAGGTAATCGGAAGACACAAAGTCTTCTGCCGAGCCGATGGTCATCTGTCTTCCCAGGACGAGCCGACAACCAAGTGTCGATTCGACACCCTCAGGCAAGCCAATACCACAAGCTGAATCCTTGGTGGTCAAGTTGCCCAAGACAGCGTCCCAACCTTCGGTTATGCAGGGGGTAGTAGAAGAAGATGTAGAACTCACAAAGTATCTGGTTGCAAGGGTGGATAGTCCCTCTCCTGATGATGTGACAACCGTCCATACCGCAAGCCGACTTGCTTCCATTAAAGACGCCTACTTCTTAGTCTCAGGTATCTTTGGCCGAAAAGAAGGATCTCAACCCTTCATATCTCAAGAGTTTGATCTTGAACCCGATACTGGAAGACTACCGCTCTACCTGTATAGTCCTCAGGCCAAGTACTTCATGCAAGAATAGGGGTACGACATGGAGGCTACCCCAGGTCTGAATTATGGCAGCGGTCGACGATCGCCTCTGCAGCTGTCAACTCCGACATTATTATGGCAAATTCCTGAAGAAATACTATGTCTAAAGGACATACTGGTACTCCCTCAAAACCATCACATCTCCTTGAGTGGCGAGTCATGTACGATAGTACCGCTGAACTCACACTCCATCACATCTCCCAGAGTAGCGAGTCACGTATGATGATACCTCTGAACTCACACTCTATTGCATCTCATTGAGTGGCGAGTCATGCACGATGATACCTCTGAACTCCCACTCTAATGCTTTACCTCATAAGAGTCTGCCCAGTTCATTACTATCCCTGAGCAAACTTTCTGGTCCTGATTATCGTGTGTGACGTCCATATTACCTCTGATACCGATAATCTTCCAACTTAACACCTGTACTCCAACCCGGGATAAAAGACACGGTGTTAATACCACAAAACCTATCACCTTTGTTGGATTTTGTTTCAAATCTATTACCCGTACCGCCAGTACGCAAAAGGGTAATAGGTCCACAAAAGTTATCCCAATCTATTACTCATACCATCAGTGTACCAAAGAGTAGTAGGTCCACAGAATATCATTCAAATCTATTTGCTCGCATTTCTAGATGCACAAATGGACAATAGGTCCACAAAAGTTATCCTAATCTATTACCCGTACCACCAGTACGCAGAAGGGTAATAGGCCCATAAAAGTTATCCTAATCTATTACTCACACCATCGGTATACCAATGAGTAGTAGATCCACAAAATAACATTCAAATCTATTACTCGCACTGTCAGTGCACAAAAAGGGTAATAGGTCCACAAATTTTCCCAACGAAAAAAACCATGTCCACATTACCTTTGAGTTGTTTTCCCATCCATCACAAACAAATCATCCAATACACAAAACTTCCATGTTGATAACACCTCTGAGTTGTTCTGTGTATCCCCATTTGTCCTACTCCTACCATGTCCTCATTACCTCTGAGTAGGAATGCTCTGTTTTGACCCATATTTACCACGTCCTCATTACCTTTGAGTAAATATATTGGTTTCCTCTCCACTTATTATTAGTACTCGCATCGCCTGTACACAAAAGTGGTAATAAGTCCACAAAAGTTATCCTAATCTATTACTCACACCATCGGTGTACCAATGAGTAGCAGATCCACAAAATATCATTCAAATCTATTACTCGCACTACCAGTGCATAAAAAGGGTAATAGGTCCACAAAATTCCCCAATGGGAAAAACAACCACGTCCATATTACCTCTGAGTTATTTTCCTGTCCATCACAAACAAATCACCCAATACATAGAACTTCCATGTTGATAACACCTCTGAGTTGTTCTGTGTATCCATATTTAGCCTACTCCTACCATGTCCTCATTACCTCTGAGTAGGAAGGCTTTGTTTTGACTTATATTTACCACGTCCGCATTACCTCTGAGTAAATATGTTGGTTTCCTCTCCACTTATTATCCGTACTCGTATCGCCAGTACACAAAAAGAGTGATAAGTCCATAAAAGTTATCCCAATCTATTGCTCGCACCATCGGTGTACCAAAGAGTAGTAGGTCAATAAAATATCATTCAAATGAATTTGCTCGCATTTTCAGATGCACAAATGGGCAATAGGTCCATAAAAGTTATCCTAATCTATTACCTGTACCGCCAGTACACAAAAAGGGTAATAAGTCCATAAAAGTTATCCTAATCTAATACTCGCACTATCGGTGCACCAAAGATGTAAAACCCCTAAATTTTCTACTATTTTTTTTATAAATTTGGTAATGATTATTTTTTGTATTATATGTCGCATAGTTGTATTGTACGTCGCGCGCAAAAATTTGTTTTTCGAATTTGCTCGACGAGTGCGATTATGTGCGAGCGTATATATTTTTAGAAAAACATTTTTCTATCTTTCTCGTTTTAAAATAATATATGTAATAATTATTTTTAGCTATCGTACCAAAATTTTCAAGTTTATAATTTTATTTATAAAAAGCCTTTGGTTTATAACAGTTATTAATAATAAATAATATTCGTAGTGCATACATATATTTCATAAATATTTTATTAGTTTATTTTTAAATAAAAATGTAATTTTCAAATTTTATTAATATTAATATTTGAAAAGATATTTAAAAATATTTATTATTTTCAAAATTATTATTATTGGTATTTTTGGAAATATATTTGGAAATTTTTGTGGCCATTTTAAATCTCGATTTGATTCTATGGATTTATTTTAAAAAGTTTAAAGGTAGAATTAATATTTAATTTGAGTTTAGATTAACTAGATTTAAACTTGGAATTTAATTTGAATTTGAATTTAATTATGAATTATCTAATGGGGGGATTTAAACATCCCAATCCTTATCCTAATGGGAATTCCTACATCCTATAAATAGGCAGGTACTCCCCCATAATTCTCTCCACAACCAAACAATTTCCATCCATACAGTGCATCGTGTCCGTGTCCGTGTCCGTGTAATGACCCGCTCTGCCCTAGCAGAGCGCCGATTCAAACGGCAAGGGCAACGACTCAAATGAGCCGTCGACCCGAAGAGTTGGCATCGACCTGATGAAGAATCGATACAAGGCTTACATTGGCCCGCCGAAGATGAATCCAGACTTAGACTTTCAAAGGCGCGCTCGGAGTATCGCTCGGCCGATGCGAACATCGCTAAGGTGGGTGGCTCCGATGAACCCGTCCTTGCTTAGCCTAGACACATAATAATACGGACACTATCACTGAAATCGCTAGGCGATAACACCGCGCATGCTAATAAATGACCCAACGCACCTAGCTAAGGGATTAATCCCATCTTGTATGCCTGTATAGAATATGGAAAAGAACATAGAAATTGTGAGAACTCTTGCACCGCGCTCCACGCTCGTGCTAAGGCACAAGCTTACGTTTACGTCTCTGATGCTTTCAAACAATGAAAACAATGAATGGTTTACAACAATGAAACGGGAAGACTATCAACATAGTCGTTCCGAGTAGAGTTTAGCAACATTGAAAGACTATGGGACCGATGGGTCGCCAAGGCGACTCCCACGCGAGGAGTTGCAAAAAAAAATTATAAATGAATGAATGAACGAATAAGTGAATGAATGAATCAACGAATGAAAGAATGAATACGTGAATGAATCGATGAACAAACGGATAAGTGAAACAAAGAAAAGAAGGAATGAATGAAAGATAAGAAAAGAAAGAATGGTTAGCGACAGGTGTGATGGGCACGTACAACGGGGCTCGCTACCCGCGCTGCACGGACGCCAACCTGGTCGATAACGCATTGTGGCTAAGGGTTAGCCTATGACGATAAAATATGAAATGGTCGTGGACGGACCCGCGTACGGGTGATACGAATTCCGCGGCATGATCAAATGGAGGATCGTGGTCGGCCTAGGCGGACCAAGTCGAGGCTTACGAGCATGTCTGGGTGCGGACTTGGCCACCCGGGGGACGTAAGTGCTGAGGTATTTCAAGAGACTAACGGGGTGTGTGCCAGTCCCACCCTACGCTAAGTTAAGAAATACCACGGTTGGAAGTGTCCAAAATGGCTGTGATGCCAGCGACCGGTGCATATAGATTTAAGTGGGCTTTGCTGGTGGCAATCCACGTGCAAGTCCTTGCATTGAAATCAAAGTAATCTAAGTTAACTGTACAAAGCACTTTATGAATAGGCTTGAATATAATACACAAAATGAGCAAGAGTACTTCGAGCAAACGAGTTAGAAAACGTGCCCACGTCGTGCTAGAACCCGAAGCAAGGACACGCACTTGACATTGAATGCTTACATGAACTACGTTAAGTTATTTCATATGAATTATCGACTAACTTGGTTTACATTGAACAGGGAAGGCCGGACGATAAGTATGGGTAAGTCGTGCATATATTTCCATGCGACACTTGAATTCGGCAACACGGGATAGGTTATGACATATGCCATGAAATAGATCCTAAGGAAAGATTAGAAAGACAATGAATGATAGAGATGCACAAAAGTAAATAGAACGTGTTTGGTAATGATAGCATTGTGGGCGAGCTAGCCTCCCCACCAGTGCATAACAATGTACTGATAACCCCACAGTCTACTTGCAGGATGCAGGTATCGTCGGCGGGTGCGGATCTTCCATCGAACGTGCTAAGGCGCAGAGCTATCTCTGGAGCCTTGGATCATTGCAAGGAGCTGAAGCACTATATACAGGACATAATGTATTGGAACATCGCCATGAACCATTCCATGTTGTAAGCCACTTGGCACGCCTTTTATGTTTCAGAGAGAGAGAGCTTGAGCGATTTGTAATATCGGCCTAGCGCCACTTGTAAACTTCTTGAATATCAATAAAGAGTTGAATTCGCTTCAAATTGTGTTTATTTACTTTTCGCTGCAAATGGGGACACTCTGTACGACTCTGCGGCCTAGCTCAAATCGACCGTTTCTGGACATAGCCTTGCACGGGCGCAACCTAGTCCCGTGCGGCATCACGCCTTAGCAAGGACGATCGCTCTTGCGGGAGCGGGGCGTGACAGATTGGTATCAGTGTCACGCCCCAGAACCAGAATACTGGAAAGTAGGGGCGAAACAAAGCCAGCTACGTGTATTAGAGTACGCCAGTACCCCAATATACGATAAAAGCTGTCTAGAAGACAAGTGGGAAGACTCTAGCATGCCACTGACGACTCCTATGGTCGAACAAATCCTATCTCAATCCAACAACAACAAGTATCAAGAGTATATCAAATATGAAAGTAAAGAGGCATCCCAAAATATTATATCATACATGATCATGAAGCTAGTGAATACAAAATGCTACACTAGTAAAGTACCAATATACATGATCACTATATCAGTCTAGATCTAATATAATACATCATGTTGACCGAAGTCTGAGAAAGTCTCAAAATAATAGGGCTAACACATGCCCTAGCTAACACCACCAAAATGAAATGAACCGCAAGTGGTAAGAAGAGGGAACCCACTCGCGAGGAGGAACAACCGCGGATCTAAGCAGGCGGCGGGTCATCCAGAGAAAGGTATAGAGAATCCTCGGGCTCCAGCGGTAAATCTGGCCAAACAAAACCAGTGGGGTCAGGCCCCAAATAGCAAGTACCACAAGGAAGCTCGAGGTGAACGACAAAACCCAACAACAACACAATAACATAGTGACAGAAATAAATAAAGATGGTTCGAGACTAGTGCGGTACCAATGTACGTATCTCGAGAATATAAATGACTGAATGGAAATACTGAACCGTATAGCAATAGAGAACAATAAGCCAATGAGCAACAAGGAACTTAGGAACTACTCGAAGTCGGAGCCACAACCCTTAAACCAAATAAGGACCGGGGTTGCAGATATTTTCCCGAGCAGAACTTAGTCTCTGGCTACTCGACGACACAAGAGAATATAAGGTAACACACAATCAAAAGTGCACGGCCAATCATTGCCTACGGCTTTCTATCATTAACTAGCTAGGGTTATCACAATCCTAATTACTAGTATGCAAGTTGAGGAACTTCACTACCACCTACGCTGCAGTAACTCGGATGGCCAAGGGGGCGACGACGGTAGAAGAAAAGAAATAAAATCAACCAAACAATCTCAATCAATAGTAGATAAACATCTACTCCAAAAATGAAACATATCAATAGTAGATAAACAACATCTACTCAATAACATATCAATAGTAGATAAACATCTACTCAATCAATAGTGGACAGGGGCCCACGCCAATCGGGGTTATCCCTGCCACTGTGGGGGCCCATAGCGATCCGAGTACGCGGTAGCATGAAGTGTCCTCCCCTCCCAATGATCTATATGAGTTTACTAGTCAATTACCTATAACATTCGTTTTTAATTCTTAAGTCGTGGACACTCAAGAATTGTCCTATAATGACGAGCCATGGGTACAAGTCATTTGCGAGATATCTCTGGCAAATGTTCTCAATACACATTACGCGCGATACAATAGACAATACTCACACTCGATTGTCCATTGCCAAGATGCAATAGATTAAACATTCAACAAGCTATATCCACGGTGTCAAGAAAGAACATGTACTCATATCTCGGGTCTAGAAATCAATAAGAAAATCAAGTCATGAGTGCGCTACTACGAGCCACTAAATCGAGCTAGGCATATACAGTAATCTGGAGTGCACCATAACAGGCCACTATCTATAATCTGGACATAGAACAATACGTGAACATAAGCCTATACCATATATATAGAGTGTACAATCATTCTTTAACTATCCAAGGTCATCTAATCATGTTAAGAGTCCATTACAATCGAGAAAATATCAAAAACGGACGAAAACGGGCAAAAACGGACAAAAACAGCCTAAAAACAGCATAAAACGGCATACCGGCGGTATACTGCGGCATACCGACGGTATACCGGACTAAAGACAGTAAGTTTCTGGTGCCAAAACCGGCATACCGGCGGTATACTACGGCATACCGGCGGTATGCCGTTTTTCCAAACAGCAACAAAATCCAGATTTTTGGTAAAACTCGTTTCGGCCATAAAAACTTCATTTTAAATCGAAATTCGGACTTTCAAAAGTCAAATTGAATAGAATTGAATTTCCTACAACATGGAAGTATTAGTTTTCACAAATTAAAACATTTGATAGATCAAACCTCAAAATACTCGAAAATCATATCTAGAAACTCAGATCTATGCCATATTCGATCAAAACCAAAAGTGCTATATATTAAACTTGTTAACAATTTAGAGGAGCATATTATAGAACAATAAAACTTTAATTTCTATGAAAAACAAAAATAAAGTATGGTCATATCACTTTTGAGCAAGATGTACTTACCTAGGTTTTAGCAACCAAGCCTAATCTTCCACTCCACCACCAAGAGGGGTTCCGAAACCACACTCTAGGCCTCAAGGCCAAGCCTTCCTAAGCTTGAGGAAGAGGGAAGAGAGTGAAGAGGAAATGGTGAAGGAAAGAAAGAGAGAGGAGAGAGAAACTTATAGGATATATATAGAAGGGGTGAATTAATCTTAGCCGTTGGATCGTAATCCGTGTCAAAATTCTAGATCAATCCTAGCCATTGAAAGAAAACCAATTGTCCATTGGATAATAGAATGCATCTACACTATTCACAAAAATCTAAATACTATTCATCAAAATATCCAAACACTATTCATGAAAATATCGGAAACACTATTCACGAAAATATCTGAAATCGAAAATATCTAAAATGTGGAAAAATCTGTCCGGGCGACATGTCGTCGGTATACTCCGGTACACCATCGGTATGCCGGCCAAGGAAAATCTATATTTTGGGAAAAATTTTAAAGCGTTCCAAAAACCGAGAAAATACGAAATGCAATACAAAATACGTATCCGTATATAAATACCGATACTGTGAGACGAGTCTCACAATCAGAGCATGACTTTACGTCCTTGGACTTCATTTCGATTCTCTCAGTTTTGAAAGCTCGTTGAAACAATAGAAGTGTACGCTCTCTCTCGTTGTGCCTTAGGATGTTCCATACAATAAGTCTAATATTTTCAAAAGCTCGTACGAATACTCGGTTGGATGGGATCGATAGGCGAAGGCCTTTGTGCCACCACGACGGACTTGAGTTGGAAGGAACTGATGCTAAGAGTTAGCAAACGCAGTGCGTGCTTGAATAACCTTACGCTGACAATTGAGAACGAGTATACGAGACCAAAGTATAGTTTGAATGGGATGGTTATGCACGCAGCCTTTTGGCTAAGTTGTGCAGAATATCGCGCACCTAGACCTTCTGGTGCAAACGAGTTGCGAGTGAGATCGATTATCGCTCGAACGAGAATAAGTGAGCATGCGAACTCGAATATAGTCCGCACAGGATAGTTATGCACACGACCTTTTGGTTATGTTGTGCCGAGTGTCGTACACCTCGACCTTTGGTGCAATCGAGTACGAGCGATATCAAGTACCGCTCGGTCGGAAACGAAGCTACACTTAGAGTGTATATCGATAGGAACGCTATCAAACTAACGCTTAGGCGTGCATGAAAGATTGGCTTAGATTTTGAGGATTAATATGAATGACTTAGTACATCGAGGCGACGTGAGCGATTACGCTAGAGATTCGTCGAACGAATCTAAAGGATGTCTTAGCACATGACGCGAACGTGATTGAGGACTAGATCGTATGGCTTGAATCCTAGTGGTGTATGTGATAGGTTCAGAGAAGAATAAGAATGAGTATCGACGATTAGTCAAATGGCTCGAACCCTGAGTGGTGTATGGACGTTATAGAAATTGTTTGAGCGAGACTAAAGGATTTACTAATAGAACGAGTACGTCGGCAAGCGATGCGATCGCGCAAAGCCTTAGAACGCGTCACGTTTAGTTGGTCGTGACTTCAAATGTCCCGAACGAGATGTCGCTGTATAACTTGTCAATGGGCAACGCGAGTTAGAAAATGGTTCGAAACGATGAATGAAAATAAATGGTCTTGATCGAGGAAAAACTTAGAGGATTACGCGCACGATTTTGGATTGATTCAAATAAAATTGTGACTTGAGTTTGGACAACGATCTTGAAACTAGCTTGAGGAATAGCGATCAAACTTGATCTTGAATATCGAGGAAATTGTGGAATATCCAACTCGGACAACAGCATCAACGCACGACTCGAAATCGATTGCAAAGGAAGATCGTCAGGTTACGCATATCATCGATGGTATTTAGGCGTATCAAAGATCGATATACGATAACTCGGAGGTACTCTGACTCGGCGAATGACGATCGTACAAATGTCATTGTCCCGTTGGATGCTATACTTGGGATGTTAAAAATGTGTCGAAGAAAAGATAGATTTAGCTCGAGGATTTTCTAGTTGAATATATGACGGTCAGACTATCGAATTGATTTGGCTTGGATGAAAATATGAATGCTTGGATTTGCTTCGTTGACAACCACAACGTTGACGTTCTTGTCTTATGCGAGTGCAACTCCAGCCTCGCAAATACGTCGCGCCAGATTATGACGATCACTCTGCGTGAGCGCTGATATGGTGATTCATATAGCAGGAGTGATTGAACTTGGATGGCGTGGCAATCTGATTGCTTCGACTTGTGGTTTGATGCGAAGGTGGACTCGAGAATAAATTTGTGTGCTTGAAGAATTGAACTTGAGGATTGAGTAGGTCCAATCCGCGTATCGAGAATGGGTTAGTCTAAAGCTCAAACAAGAGTTACTCCCCGATGAGAATGATTATTCTGTGGGAGCGTTGCATGGTGATTCATGAACCGCCGTAGATAATCGGACTCGCGTGAGATTGGGGCACAATGTATTATCGAGCTGGATGACCTCGTGATCGAATACATAAATTGGTTAGAACTAGTGATTGAACGGAATTGAATATATACAACGTAAGTCTTGATGCGAATTAGGTGATCATGTTCGATGTTTAGAAATTTGAGTGAAACAAACTTGGGTAGAAACTCCCGTACAAGCGAACAAATGGTTTGACCATAGGATTTGGGGAGAGCGTCGTGCAACGACCTTGCACGACGAGCCACGGACCTGACGTGTAACTATGACCTTGTGAGCTGACCTAGCAGATAGGCGGATGACCCTATGCCGAGTGATTGAACTTGTGCGATTGACCGTACAGTATCGTTTGGACGGACGATAGACTTGGAGAAACAAGACTTAGAGTAGGACGGAGAACTGGGAGTGTGCGTGAACGACGATGAGATTGGCCCCAAACGAAGGGAATGATAGGGACGGATTGTGCGCAAGTAAAAGTTGGGATAACGAATTGAATCGTTGATAGGAAGAAATACTTGATGATGGTACAATACTTGGTTTTGAATCGGACGGAAATTTCTTAGGCTTGGTCGACCCCGCCAAGAAGAAATCATACTGATTTTGTGGATAATAACGCTTAAGAAGCGAATCGAATCATCTCAAGGACCGAGATAAACGATATGTGATACACACATGAGTTCGGTTTTAAATCGAAGTTAGCAAAGCGATCGGCAAATCAAAACTATCACGAGTAGCTTGTCCGACTTTGCTAGTCGCTAAGCTTGGTTGAAATGTACGTATTTGGGGGATGCCTTAAATGCGTGCACGATCCAAACTCAGCGATATGATGAACTCGAATGCAGCTGCAAGTGGGTGTTGAGATACGCATGAACGAATGAGTGAGTTTGCCTCAGCTTACGTCTCTCACATTTGACGAACTACAATGCACCTCGTGCGACCGTTTCAGTCCTATGATACGTTGAAGTAGCAACCAAGTAAGAAGAAACACTTGAATTGAATAAGTGCCATCAACTCTAAAATGAATGAAAAGTTACTCAAAAAAAAAAATCGACCAAACGTATGCGACACGGAACTTGGAAAGGTATCGAGTATAGTTCGGTGCCATAGAACGATAGAGCCGTTCGATAGGGATTGCCTAAGAAACACGATGACGCGAATTAAGGAATGGTAGGATGACCTGCACTCAGGAAGTCTCGAGGACGAGACTTGTTTTGAGTGGTGCATTATGTAATGACCCGCTCTGCCCTAGTGGAGCGTCGATTCAAACGGCAAGTGCAACGACTCAAATGAGCCGTCGACCCGAAGAGTTGGCATCGACCTGATGAAGAATCGATGTAAGGCTTACATTGGCCCACCGAAGATGAATCCAGACTTAGACTTTCAAAGGTGCGCTCGGAGTATCACTCGGCCGATGCGAACATCGCTAAGGTGGGTGGCTCCGATGAACCCGTCCTTGCTTAGCCTAGACACATAATAATACGGACACTATCACTAAAATCGCTAGGCGATAACACCGCGCATGCTAATAAATGACCCAACGCACCTAGCTAAGGGATTAATCCCATCTTGTATGCTTGTATAGAATATGGAAAAGAACATAGAAATTGTGAGAACTCTTGCACCGCGCTCCACGCTCGTGCTAAGGCACAAGCTTACGTTTACGTCTCTGATGCGTTCAAACAATGAAAATAATGAATGGTTTACAACAATAAAACGGGAAGACTATCAACATAGTCGTTCCGAGTAGAGTTTAGCAACATTGAAAGACTATGGGACCGATGGGTCGCCAAGGCGACTCCCACGCGAGGAGTTGCAAAAAAAATGTATAAATGAATGAATGAACGAATAAGTAAATGAATGAATCAACGAATGAAAGAATGAATACGTGAATGAATCGATGAACAAACAGACAAGTGAAACAAAAAAAGAAAGAATGAATGAAAGATAAGAAAAGAAAGAATGGTTAGCGACAGGTGTGACGGGCACGTGCAACGGGGCTTGCTACCCGTACTGCACGGACGCCAACCTGGTCGATAACGCATTGTGGCTAAGGGTTAGCCTATGACGATAAAATACGAAATGGTCGTGGACGGACCCGTGCACGGGTAATACGGATTCAACGGCATGATCAAAGGGAGGATCGTGGCCGGCCTAGGCAGACCAAGTCGAGGCTTACGGGCATGCCTGGGTGCGGACTTGGCCACCCGGGGGACGTAAGTGCTGAGGTATTTCAAGAGACTAACGGGGTGTGTGCCAGTCCCACCCTACGCTAAGTTGAGAAATACCACGGTTGGAAGTGTCCAAAATGGCTGTGATGCCAGCGACTGGTACATATAGATTTAAGTGGGCTTTGCTGGTGGCAATCCACGTGCAAGTCCTTGTATTGAAATTAAAGTAATCTAAGTTAACTGTACAAAGCACTTTCTGAATAGGCTTGAATATAACACACAAAATGAGCAAGAGTACTTCGAGCAAATGAGTTAGAAAACGTGCCCACGTCGTGCTAGAACCCGAGGCAAGGACACGCACTTGACATTGAATGCTTACATAAACTACGTTAAGTTATTTCATATGAATTGTCGACGAACTTGGTTTACATTGAATAGGGAAGGCCGGACGGTAAGTATGGGTAAGTCGTGCATGTATTTCCATGCGACACTTGAATTCGGAAACACGGGATAGGTTATGACATATGCCATGAAATAGATCCTAAGGCAAGATTAGAAAGACAATGAATGATAGAGATGCACAAAAGTAAATATAACGTATTTGGTAATGATAGCATTGTGGGCGAGCTAGCCTCCCCACCAGTGCATAACAATGTACTGATAACCCTACAGTCTACTTGCAGGATACAGGTATCGTCGACGGGTACGGAGCTTCCATCGAACGTGCTAAGGCGCAGAGCTATCTCTGGAGCCTTGGAGCGTTGCAAGGAGCTGAAGCACTATATACAGGACATAATGTATTGGAACATCGCCATGAACCATTCCATGTTGTAAGCCACTTGGCACGCCTTTTATGTTTCAGAGAGAGAGCTTGAGCAATTTGTAATATCGGCCTAGCGCCGCTTGTAAACTTCTTGAATATCAATAAAGAGTTTAATTTGCTTCAAATTGTGTTCATTTACTTTCCGCTGCAAATGGGGACACTCTGTGCGACTCTATGGCCTAGCTCAAATCGGCCGTTTCTGGACATAGCCTTGCACGGGCGTAACCTAGGCCCGTGCGGCATCACGTCTTAGTGAGGACGATCGCTCTTGCGGGAGCGGGGCGTGACAGTCCGTGCCTTTCCTCTCCACTATGAGTTTTTTAGACAAATACATCGATAGCTCTGTTCCGGGTTCGACAGATCCGAAGCTCCGTCCCTATCGTGTCGGACACACCCGATACGACTCACTCCTAAACCTAACCCCCCCGTCATCAGCACCCTGACCTGCTCGCCAACTGCCAACGTTTCATCAGCCACATCCCGCCCACCCCAACGGCCCTCGACAACCCCCAATCGCAGCACCAACACCCAGCCAACATCAACACCCTCACATTCACCACAACTCCCACCAACACCATCACCATCGTCGCAACCACCCCTGCTTTCCGACCAACTCTGGCCTACCACCGCCAACACCATCACCATCGGATGCCCCATCCGAACCCCAAACCACCAAGCACCACCACCACTGTCTCCCCAAGATCCGGTCTAGCCCAGCCATCGTCGCCACCAGCAACCACCATCACCCTCCTTCGCAAACAAACCCGACATGTCTTCCTCAGCACCACCGTCGATTTCGCCCAAACCCCAAATAAAAAGAAGGAAAAATAAGAAACCCTGACCTTGGCCGCTTTCGCCGCCTCATCCGTCGACGCTCCTCGTCGGAGCCGTTGCTGCCTCACCGCTGTCGTCCGCGGAGATCCTCCGCCTTTCCGCCGCCGAGTCCGCGTGGCCAGCCGTGCGCAGCCGGCCCTCCGTGCCGGTAGACCGCCGCCGCCTCCTCCTCCGTGTCGGCGGTGACACCATCCTCCGCCCGACCACTGTCTCCGCGAGCATCGCCTATGCACCGCCGCTCCTATCCGCCTCCGGTGAAGCCGGTCTTCCAGATCCGACCACGGCAACTCCGCCTCGCCGTGCGCGCTCAACCCGCGCCGCCGAGCCCGCTGATAAACCCCCTTTCATTCCTTTCTCCGGCACTGTTCGCCGCCGGAGCGTGCGCCCATCCGTCGCGCTCCGCTCAGCGCCGCCGCCCCCAGACTTTGCCACCTCGACCGTCGCGCTCGGCTCAACGTCGTCCGTTTCTTTCCTCCGCCGCATCTCAGGCGCCGCTCCTCCGTGAGCCGCCGCGCGGCTAGGCCGCCGCAGCCGGGCCAGACGCCACCGCGACTCCTTTCTGCCGACCCCCTTTCAGATCCTGCCCCGCCTGGCCCCTCCGTGCACTCCTCCTCCGCGCCTCCATCAAACGCCAGCCGCTACTCCGCCTCGTGTGCCCTGCGCGGCGATCGCGTTAATCCCCCGTTTCCCTTTCTTCACTTCTCACTCTCTCTCTCCACAAATATTTTTTTTCTTCTTTTGTTAAGAGATCAGCACATGTACTGAATCTGCTGATCATTGTATATATATATTATTATTATTATATTATATAACTATTATTATTATTATTATTATTAGTATCATTATTATTATTAGTATTATTATTACTGTTATTATTTATTATCATTATCTAAATTACTAGAATGGTGTAAATTATTATTTATTATTATTATATTGTTTGTTGTTATGTTAAAAATTATTATTATTACTATTATTTTCTTGATTATATTATTATGATT
>JANAVB010009655.1:0-10300 GCA_029216955.1 Iris pallida
CCATAATTTGTATTTATTAAATAATGTTCTGGTATTATTATTAGCATTTTCTAAAATTATTATTATTAAATATTACTATTAATTATTTTTGGGTGAAAAAGGATTTATTTTGAAAATTATAACAACTTGGATTTTTGATTTCGGACCCAGACCCGAGTCCGAGCCCAGACCCAGGCCTGAGCCCATTTCCTTCTTTCTAAATTCTGTTTATTTTGGCTTAATCTTTATATTAAAAAAAAATGTATTTTGGGCTGGTCCCGTAGGACCAGCACTCAACTCTCTCACTCACGTGTAACCGTTCTTCCCATTCCTATTTTCTCTCCCCACTACTCCTCACCACCACTCAACAGCAACTTCTTTCCCTTATTAAACTCATGCACACCCTTCCCTTTTTGCTCATTCATAAGTACAGAACTAAACACTCTCTTTTCATCTCCTTATAACTCCCCAACTCTCCATCTCCCTCTATTTACTCACCCCACTCCCCACGTTCATTTTAAAACCACCTCTCCACCATCTCACAGGAGAGATAACTCTCAACTCTTTCTCTTGTTCATCTCACATCTCTCTCTGGAGAACACTCACAGAAACCCCTTTTCCTCAAACCTCTCCCCCAAGCCCTAGCTCATCCGGTGCAACTCCTCGCGTCCAGATCCGCGCGACCCCGACCCCGAGGCCTCTCCGGCCGACCATCGAGGCCGTCCGCGCCCCCTTTCCGGCCAGATCCGCCCCGCCGACGCCCTTTCGGCGTTCCTTTCCGGCTGTCCGCGGCCGAGCCACCGATTCCCGGCCGGCGCTGCCCTCTGGCGTCTCTCCCGTGCCACCAGCGCGCATCCCGAGCCCGCGGCCCACTCCGGGGAACCGTCCGCCGGTCGCCCGACCCCGGTGGCTCACCCCCAGCGCGCCCCGGCCTCCCCTTCGCCGGCCCGTCTCCCGACGTCCGCAGCACCCTGCTCTGCGCCTCCCTGCACTTCCCGGCGCGCCCCTTCTGTCCCCGAGGCCGCCGCCTCCTCCGACAGCGCGACCCCAGCGCTGTCCCTTCCTTCGCGCGCAGCCAGCCCGGCGGCTCCCCGCCCGTGCCCTAGCTTCCGCGGCCAGCGCCCCCACGCTCCTCCGCGGCTCCCCGCCGCCGCTGTCCGGCAACCCCGCGGCCAGCGCCCCTTCTCCGGCGAGGCGCTGTCCTAGCCGCCCTCTCCCGCGGATCCCCTCTCTCCCACAGACTCTTCCGCCCCTCTTCGGTGCGTGGTTGAGTCTGGATCTGTGAAGTTTTGCTGTCCGGGATTCGCGACGTTGCTGTCCAGATCTGCGACCTGCTGCCGAACTTTGTTTCAGATTATTCCCGAGTTTTTTCCCGCGGCTCCCCGCCATCGGAATTTGGTAATTTCTGGATAATCACAGTAGTTCGTCCCTCCCCGTAGAGTCGATGATGAAATCGGTCCCCGGATTCCCTTCGGGAAATTCGATTAGCTGCGTTATATTTTCGATTAGCTGCGTTAGATTATTTTTCCTGTGTTTTACCTGCCGGTTTGGTGTGAATTGGTTGATTATGGGAATCCCAGACATTTCGGGAAGTTTGGTGGATTGAGAATTATTTTCTGTGGCTTGGGATTATTTTGGTGGATATTCTGTGGATTATTTTGGGTTGGAAATATTTGCAGGTTTTCCGTGGCACATTTCCCAGTTTTGGGTTTGTCCCGAAATAGAGGAAATGCTGCCCAAATTTCTACAAAAACTATATTTTTATTGATTTCAAAAGTGGCTTTCGAAAAAGAATTTCTAAACTGATTTCGGGCGACGACCGTACCGGTCTGTGGGCCCCGGCGAAATGCAAACGCACCGGTCCGACCGGACGTTGGGGTATTAGCCGAATTTTGAGGAATGGACCGAGTCTGAGACTCTTAGCTATCTTTTTAATTATTTTAATTAATATTTAGGCTATTATTTATAGTTATTTAATTCCTGCACTTTATTTAATAATTAAGTCATTTTCTCTTATTTTGATGTAAAAGAAAATTGTACAGGGCATAAGCCCACCCTAGGACCATTAGCTGTGCCATTGTATTGTGTAGCATAGTTTTATTTTATTTTGGATGTGAAATTTGGGTGGTTTTTGATTAGTCGCATAATCGTAGATTAGAGCGCGAATTACTGATTAATTAAGAACTAATTAAAATGGATAAAATATTAGTAAATAACTAATTCACGGTTTATCACTAAAAGAAAACTGTATTTTTATAAATATATTACAAAACACAAAGTTTTTCAAATTGTAATTGATTCTCGTGTATTTTCCAAATAATCCAATTAACCGGTTTAATCAACGCACGTAGTTGCGACGTAATCGTTAGCTGTAGTTTAATACAACTTAAAATCTGACTAGGACAGGACTACTAGAGATTGCAACTAGCACACTTAGCCTGGTTATTCAAGGTTCTAAGTCGAGTTCTCAACTGTAGGAACTCGAAGTTACAGCTGACGTTCCTCCTCGGTACCGACTCGTTCTTCCAGTCAATCTAATACAAGGCAAGTTACGATTTGTGTATTCCTGTATTTTATTTAGTAAAGTTAAGATGCATGTTAAACCACACTGTTGGCACGGAACTCTACCGACTGTTACTGTTACTGAATCTGGGACTGGGGGAATAGTGTAAACGTTTATGACCAAAGCCTCTACTGAACTGACTGTGTTAGCTTACCCCTCTCACACACGGGGATAAGCCATATCGTATCGCTGGGATACTACTGATCAACCCAAGCCAGTCATAGACGTTTGCATATTCAAAACACACTGAACTGTTTTAAACTGCTGTAAATCATTATTTCAAACTGTTTATCCTGCACTTTCCAATTACTATTTAAGATATGAGATGCATATTTCGTTCTTGCTCCCTCCTGACTGGAGACAACATTTTAGGTAACACTGAGGATGACGAGCTATACTATAATAGCTACTACGACCCGGTTCTCTACCCTGCGACGGTACCAGAGCCGTCTCTGGAGGACGCTGATCCTGGGACTGCTGAACCTGATGTTTAGATAGTTCTTCCTTTATGCATTTTCTTCTTTATTTGGAGTTTGTAGTTTTATTTCGGTATTTCCTTTCACAGTTGTACTTCTGAATATTTTAATTAAACAAAGTTTCAAATTCCGAATAGAACAGTTGTGACAAATGTACTTGTGTTATTGTGAATACCTGCAATGGAACAGCTTACTGTCGCCGTCTCAACAACGGTGCAGGCTGGGCATGATCCGGTTCGACCCAATTAGTTGGGATCGGGTCGTGACATGTTTTTAGTGGTGGCCCATGCAGGTCAGAATAACAACTTAGGAAAACATATTTAGAAACAACTAGAACACTAGAACATCAATTTGTCACAACATAGGACCGAAATATATTATAAATAAATATTTTTGTTTGATTATAGACCGGTAGGCTACCTTGCTTATGTATGCATCCCAAACCTTCCATAGAATGACCATTGACAAGACCAATCCGGCTGGCAATGAGGTGTTATCTCCGAATCATACCCATCTCCTCAACCAAGTCCAGGGTCTTTTCCCTCGCAGTTGTTTGACCGTCCTCATAGTGCATCCAGTGAAGTTTTCCCTACACTGGCGATTCCTACCTCATTTCAAACTGAATTGCATTTCCTTGGTGGAGTATTCATTTTTTGTTGCTCCACTAGTACCAGCAATCATCTTCCAAATGGTTGTCCTATTTCAAGAAATCCTGGAGTTCCAGAAAGCTCAAGATGAAGCCCAGCAGGAACAGATGAATATCACGAGAGAAGACATGAAGAACGTCATGATGTAGCCTTAGTTATCTCCAACCAAGTTAGAGCAGAACTTTTGTCCTAGGAAGGATACCCCTGAAGATATTTGGGTCCCATCAAGTACTCTACTTTTCGGCAGCCTTGTCGTAAGAAGCTATGGGCTTGTAACTATTGCAATAGGCCTGGTCATCAGGCTGTTAGTTGCCGCAAAAGATTGGAACAATGTTTGGCATGTGGATCTGCTGAACATCGGGTAAAGGACTGTCCTTATCTTTCCATCAAACCAGAGCTCATATCCCAGCAACACCTGTTAGGCCACAACCTAGGGACTCTCTTTCTATCCAGCAGACCCTGCCTCATACAATAAGGCATGATGCATACTCGAGGTTCATAAAAAGGAAGCAGTTGGAGCCTGCTCATACAGAACCATGAAGAATAGTACCTAGAACCGCAGAATAGCATCATCTTTTTGGAAGTTGTAACAGGATGTCCTTAGATCAATCATAAGAGTTTTGCTGTAATTCTCCCCATGAATAGAAATTTTAGTTACACCCTTATGGCAGATGTTTTCCCTGATAGTCTCCCCGGATTATCCCAGATCTAGACATAGGACTCACCCTTGACCTAGTCCCTGGCTCTTTCCCTATTTCTAAAGGATATTACAGAGTCAACCCGAAGTTGAACAAGAAAATGAAGGACCAGATCAATGAAGGCTCTAGGATTTATTCAGAGTGGAACTTTACCTTAGGGAGCACCTATCTTGTTTTTGCCCAAGAAGGATGGAACAACGGATGTGCATCGGTTACCAGACACTAAAGAACAAGTACTTTCTGTCTGGATCGAGGATCTGTTTGATCTGGTTGTGTGGAGTTAGGGTGTTTCGAAGTTTGACTTAAGATTTGATTTCCATCAAATCAAAGTCAGGAAAGAGGACAATTCCAAGACGGCGTTCAAACACCAAGTATGTGTAGTTTTCTTTGGTCAGGACGTTAGACTGACAAATGCTTCTGCTGTGTTCATGAATCTCATGAACAGAGATTTTCATGAGTATTTGAATCAATTTATCTTCTCCATAGAAAACATTCTGATATATATTCGAAGACTGAAGAAGAGCATGAAGAACATCTGAGGAAGTTTTGGAAACTTTGAGGAAAAAGAAGTTTTATGGTAAGTTATCTGAACGTGGATTTTCTTTGACAAGGTGGACTTTTGGTCATGTTGTCAAGAGAAGAAATTTCGATAGCTACTGATGAAGAGTGGTATACTCCAAGTTCAATTCGGAAGTTTCTTGAACTTGGCCGGCTACTATCAAAAGTTCGTGAAGGATTTCGCCAAGATTGCTGAGCCGATGACGAAGCTCACTTGGAAGAATGAAGAGTTCATCTGAACGAAAGTTTGCTAGACGGCATTGAGGAGCTGAAGAAGAGACTTACCACTACACCAATCCTTGCGCTACCCGCAGGAACCGGTGGTTTCTCAATTTACGGTATGCCTCTGGAAAGGACTGGGTTGCGTTCTTCAACAACATGAGAAAGTAATTGCTTACACATCTAGACAACTACAGACTCATGAGAAAAATTATCCCACACTTAATTTGGAATTTGTTGCAATTATCTTTACTTTGAAGCTATGGAAGCATGATTTTTATGGAAAGGGAGTGAAAATATATACGGACTACAAAAGTCTGAAATATGTCTTCACTCAGAAAGGGCTGAATGTTAGACTAAGAATATGGCTGAAGCAGATGAAGGATTTCGACATCAACTTGCAGTACCATTCAGGTAAGGCTAATGTGGTCGCTTTTGCACTTGGTCGATACTGATGGCGAAGTTCTTAACCAAGGACTAGCACCTGCTAGAAGACATCGAGAAGTTTGGACTGGAGGTTATACTACCTAGAGATAGAAGGACGGAGCTGGATGCTGATTCAGTATTGATGAAGTTTGAGGCTGATGGACAAAATCAAGAGGACGTAGTTTCAAAACGAGGCACTCTGCAGGCTTAGAGATCAAGTGTTGGCAAGAACACTTGAGGGTTTCTAAATTGATCAGCAGTAGAACTCTGAAGAATGGTACGAGACTTTGCGTATCGGCTGACAAACGGAGGAACAAGTTGATGAAAGAAATGCACCAGTCACAGTATTCCATATATTCAGGAGATAATAAGATGTATCGGAATATGCCTCCATTGATTGGTGCTATGGAATGAAGAAGGACAATTCCAGGTGTAGGAATAGATATGAATTTGTCAACATGAGGAATTTAGCAAGAGAACAACAAGTTTGATGCAGCCGCTGGACAATTCGGAGTGGAAGTAGAAGCATATAACAATGACCTTTGGGTAAAGGATTGCCTTGTTCCCAAGGAGGGAAGGGCACCAATTGGATTATAGTAAACCGACTGACTAAGTCAACACACTTTATTCCCTTCAAGTTGGTTATCCACTAAGAAGTGGGCAGCATTGTACGAGAAGCACGTCTACCGGATTCATGGAGTACCGAGGGACGAGCAAGCAGAGAGGTCAATACAGACGCTTGAAGATGTATTGAGATTTTACGTCTTAGATTTTGGTAGGTCTTGGGAAGACCAAATTGCTTTGGGTGAAGTTTTCTCCTACCAGAGGAACAATCAGTTTTGACGGAGCTGGAAATTGAGGCCAGATACATCAGGCCATTTGAAGTTTAAGACGCGTTGGTAGTAGCGTACCAGTTAGCTCTACCAGCTAATCTTGAGAGGTTGCAACGTCTTCTATGTCATAGCTCAGACGTTACATTCCGGATCCGAGTCACATTTTGGATAATTCAGAGCTGAAGATTGGAATCAACCTTTTCAGTGCCAGAGAAACCAGTTGCAAGCCTAGTCAGAGATGAGAAAAAAATCAGATTTTGAGCCATCATTTAAACTCCTATTCCTTATCTTTTCTTTTTCCCGTTCTAAATTTGACTAATGCTGCTAAGTTAGCCTAGTTTTGCAAGCTATCTCTTTAAATCAAGCTTGATCATGATAATATTTTATTGGGTGCACCCACTAATATATTGTCTAATCAGGACCGGTGCATGATGGTCTGATCAACCTCGTGTACTTTGGTTCGCTTTAGTATTTTCTACATGGATGATATCATAAACCGTCTCATCCACGACTGCCTTGAAAATTCTTATTGTTGGACCTGAGTTACGGGCGTAGTACCCGTAACTGTTTGATTTTCCTACCCTGCCTTTAATTTCGAGGACGAAATTTTCTAAGGAGGGAAGATTGTGAAATCCATAATTTGTATTTATTAAATAATGTTCTGGTATTATTATTAGCGTTTTCTAAAATTATTATTATTAAATATTACTATTAATTATTTTTGGTGAAAAAGGATTTTTTTTGAAAATTATAACAACTTGGATTTTTGATTTCGGACCCAGACCCGAGTCCGAGCCCAGACCCAGGCCTGAGCCCATTTCTTTCTTTCTAAATTCTGTTTATTTTGGCTTAATCTTTATATTAAAAAAATCTATTTTGGGCTGGTCCCGTAGGACCAGCACTCAACTCTCTCACTCACGTGTAACCGTTCTTCCCATTCCTATTTTCTCTCCCCACTACTCCTCACCACCACTCAACAGCAACTTCTTTCCCTTATTAAACTCATGCACACCCTTCCCTTTTTGCTCATTCATAAGTACAGAACTAAACACTCTCTTTTTATCTCCTTATAACTCCCCAACTCTCCATCTCCCTCTATGTACTCACCCCACTCCCCACGTTCATTTTAAAACCACCTCTCCACCATCTCACAGGAGAGATAACTCTCAACTCTCTCTCTTGTTCATCTCACATCTCTCTCTGGAGAACACTCACAGAAACCCCTTTTCCTCAAACCTCTCCCCCAAGCCCTAGCTCCTCCGGCGCCACTCCTCGCGTCCAGATCCGCGCGACCCCGACCCCGAGGCCTCTCCGGCCGACCGTCGAGGCCGTCTGCTCCCCCTTTTCGGCCAGATCCGCCCCGCCGACGCCCTTTCGACATTCCTCTCCGGCTGTCCGCGGCCGAGCCACCGATTCCCGGCCGGTGCTGCCCTCCGGCGTCTCTTCCGCGCCACCAGCGCGCATCCCGAGCCCGCGGCCCACTCCGGCGAACCGTCCGCCGGTCGCCCGACCCCGGTGGCTCACCCCCAGCGCGCCCCGGCCTCCCCTTCGCCGGCCCGTCTCCCGACGTCCGCAGCACCCTGCTCTGCGCCTCCCTGCACTTCCCGGCGTGCCCCTTCTGTCCCCGAGGCCGCCGCCTCCTCCGACAGCGCGACCCCAGCGCTGTCCCTTCCCCCGCGCGCAGCCAGCCCGGCGGCTCCCCGCCCGGTGCCCTAGCTTCCGCGGCCAGCCCCCACGCTCCTCCGCGGCTCCCCGCCGCCGCTGTCCGGCAACCCCGCGGCCAGCGCCCCTTCTCCGGCGAGGCGCTGTCCTAGCCGCCCTCTCCCGCGGATCCCCTCTCTCCCACAGACTCTTTCGCCCCTCTTCGGTGCGTGGTTGAGTCTGGATCTGTGAAGTTTTGCTGTCCGGGATTCGCGACGTTGCTATCCAGATCTGCGACCTGCTGCCGAACTTTGTTTCGGATTATTCTCGAGTTTTTTCCCGCGGCTCTCCGCCAACGGAATTTGGTAATTTCTGGATAATCACAGTAGTTCGTCCCTCCCCGTAGAGTCGATGATGAAATCGGTCCCCGGATTCCCTTCGGGAAATTCGATTAGCTGCGTTATATTTTCGATTAGCTGCGTTAGATTATTTTTCCTGTGTTTTACCTGCCGGTTTGGTGTGAATTGGTTGATTATGGGAATCCTGGACATTTCGGGAAGTTCGGTGGATTGAGAATTATTTTCTATGGCTTGGGATTATTTTGGTGGATATTCTGTGGATTATTTTGGGTTGGAAATATTTGCAGGTTTTCCGTGGCGCATTTTCCAGTTTTGGGTTTGTCCCGAAATAGAGGAAATGCTGCCCAAATTTCTACAAAAACTATATTTTTATTGATTTCAAAAGTGGCTTTCGAAAAAGAATTTCTAAACTGATTTCGGGCGACGACCGTACCGGTCTGTGGGCCCCGGCGAAATACAAACGCACCGGTCCGACCGGACGTTGGGGTATTAGCCGAATTTTGAGGAATGGACCGAGTCTGAGACTCTTAGCTATCTTTTTAATTATTTTAATTAATATTTAGGCTATTATTTATAGTTATTTAATTCCTGCACTTTATTTAATAATTAAGTCATTTTCTCTTATTTTGATGTAAAAGAAAATTGTACAGGGCATAAGCCCACCCTAGGACCATTAGCTGTGCCATTGTATTGTGTAGCATAGTTTTATTTTATTTTGGATGTGAAATTTGGGTGGTTTTTGATTAGTCGCATAATCGTAGATTAGAGCGCGAATTACTGATTAATTAAGAACTAATTAAAATGGATAAAATATTAGTAAATAACTAATTCACGGTTTATCACTAAAAGAAAACTGTATTTTTATAAATATATTACAAAACAAAAATTTTCCAAATTGTAATTGATTCTCGTGTATTTTCCAAATAATCCAATTAACCGGTTTAATCAACGCACGTAGTTGAGACATAATCGTTAGCTGTAGTTTAATACAACTTAAAATCTGACTAGGACAGGACTACTAGAGATTGCAACTAGCACACTTAGCCTGGTTATTCAAGGTTCTAAGTCGAGTTCTCAACTGTAGGAACTCAAAGTTACAACTGACGTTCCTCCTCGGTACCGACTCGTTCTTCCAGTCAATCTAATACAAGGCAAGTTACGATTTGTGTATTCCTGTATTTTATTTAGTAAAGTTAAGATGCATGTTAAACTACACTGCTGGCACGGAACTCTGCCGACTGTTACTGTTACTGAATCTGGGACTGGGGGAATAGTGTAAACGTTTATGACCAAAGCCTCTACTGAACTGACTGTGTTAGCTTACCCCTCTCACACACGGGGATAAGCCATATCTTATCGCTGGGATACTACTGATCAACCCAAGCCGGTTATAGACGTTTGCATATTCAAAATACACTGAACTGTTTTAAACTGCTGTAAATCATTATTTCAAACTGTTTATCCTGCACTTTCTAATTACTATTTAAGATATGAGATGCATATTTCGTTCTTGCTCCCTCCTGACTGGAGACAACATTTTAGGTAACACTGAGGATGACGAGCTATACTATAATAGCTACTACGACCCGGTTCTCTACCCTGCGACGGTACCAGAGCCGTCTCTGGAGGACGCTGATCCTGGGACTGCTGAACCTGATGTTTAGATAGTTCTTTCTTTATGCATTTTCTTCTTTATTTGGAGTTTGTAGTTTATTTCGGTATTTCCTTTCACAGTTGTACTTCTGAATATTTTAATTAAACAAAGTTTCAATTCCGAATAGAACAGTTGTGACAAATGTACTGTGTTATTGTGAATACCTGCAATGGAACAGCTTACTGCCGCCGCTCAACAACGGTGCAGGCTGGGCATGATCCGGTTCGACCCAATTAGTTGGGATCGG
>JANAVB010009656.1:0-46702 GCA_029216955.1 Iris pallida
TATGAATACATAAGCTGTAAAATGTAGTAATCCAAGACAAACTAAATCTCATCCACAATGAAAAGAATAATAATATAAATATCAACTCGAATATTTATAATACAATCGTTGGCGGAGACAAAGTCCACTACCAACTAGCACAATGAAGAAATGTACAAGAATTGATCTATAAAATGGCAAGACGAACCAAGCGCAATCGTCTTCGAAGGAATGGAGAAGACCACGGCCTTGGCTAGAATACCTGCGGAAAACATGAACACACACCTGGGGAAAAACCAGGTCCTCAGACGGACGTAGCAAGATACAGGAAGAACAAGCTAATATGAACTGTCATAATAATAAAAATATATATAAACTAGACATAAATATGCAAAGGAGATTCTAACCGCCTAATGTGCAATTTAGAGGACAACTTTCATGCGCATGAGTGGGATTTGTGGCTATAAGTACGTAACTGGCATCCAGTGATCCGTATCCGTCCGTAACGTCCAAAACGTCAGAGGGCAACTGTAAAATATCGCCATAGTTCCTTTCGAAAACTATGGGTTACCTGTTTGGCTTCCCATACGCACTAGCGACTGTCCTCCCCCAATATTTCCCACACTGTCCAAGTCATGTCCATGGCTCGTCCAGTTTTGTAACTGCTTGAGTCTCTAAAACCTTAATCATAGCAGTTACGAATATCTACCGTCACACGACTTTAGAGATAGCTAGTCAATAAGTCGTGTCCCTATCAACATGTCTCCATCCGTGTAGTGTGAGTGTCACAGCCAAAGGAGATATAAGGATATCCCCTAACAAGAAGGTAGTCCGCTAACACTAAGTCAACATGCATAAAATAAAATAACGACTAATAAAGTCGCTTGCACCCAAGTGTGACTTGGACGCGCAGTTTATATCAAAGGAAACTAACAATATGAAATAAAGTAAATAATGCAGTAAATAAATAATTTGACAGTAAAATTAGCAAGGTATACTTGCATGGGGGTCGCCTGGTGAGCTGCTTGGTGTGGTACAATGCAGGTGGCACAAAGATCGACTTTGATGTTACATCTATGCAAGGGAGCCTCTGATGGTGGCACGGACGGTTCCATCGGGTTCAGAACCGTCAGATTGGTTAAGGGTTGACATGAGGTTGTACAGGATTTCAGAAGAGGATAGAGAATATGTTTGGTCATGACCAAGAAACGGATAGTCGATGAGATTAGGAGAAGGAATACTTATAATATTTTTAGAAAATATTTGAAGGACATATTCTATTATTAGAAATAATTTTTAGAATAATACATACTAGAAAAATCGTTTTAGGCCAAAACACTAAATTTGTCAAATCATATTTTAGGTAAAAACTATATTCTATTGGTCAAAACAGATATCTCGAGAATGCTAGAAAATACAAAATCTAGAAGATTGTTCTTAAAACTAAATTTGTAGAAAAATACCTTTTTCTCTTTTTGTCAAAGCTATAGTTAATAATATAGTAAAAATTTAGGGTTTGAAAACTATGTTTGAAATTAGCTAGGAAATATTTATAAACTTTCCTAAAATAATAGTACTATTTCAAGTAATGCTATCAACAAACAACAAAAATAATAATACTTTTAATAATAATACTTTTAATAATTATAATAATAATAATAATAATAATAATAAATAATAATAATAATAATAATAATAATAATAATAATAATGATAATAATAATAATAATAATAATAATAAAATACACAAATTACAAAAAGCTACACTGCTGTTGTTCTTCTCGTTTCGAGGGAATAACAAACAGTCGCAAAAAAAAAAATCAGAAGAAGGGGAAGAAGAAAAAGGGGAGCAGGTTCGATAGGGTTTCGCCGCCGGCGGTCCAGCTCTGCGGAGGGCGCGCGGCGGAGCGCTGGGCGGCGAGGTAGAGGAAGCGGTGGGTCGGAGGTTTCTCGGCGAGGGATGCGTGGCTACGGAGTACGGGGAGCGGCGAGGAAACGAGCGTCGCTGGAGTCGAGGCGCGGGTTTGGCGAAGGGAGCGGCGCTGCGGATTTTCGGACGGCGGAGGGTCGGAGTGAGGCAGTCAGGGAGGTAGGGCGGAGAGGAACGGGAGACCGGCGAAGGGCGGCTGAGCTCGACGGCGGAGCGGACACGCGTCGGCGGAGAGAAGGATGGAGAGGCGGCGATTCCAGGCGGTGCGGTGGGCGAGTGGGACTGGAGGAGGCGGCGAGCGGTAGGTCACCGGAGCGGGAAAAAGGGCGGTCGTCGGCCACGCGGGGATGCGTGCGACGGAGACAGCGGTTGGGCGCTGGTGGCGCACTCCATCCGGAGGCGTGGATCGGGAACGACGTTCGCTCAGGCGCCCGTACGGTGGAGGATGCTGGCGGCGTTTGCCGTCGCAGCAAGGTAAGGGCTGGTGGCGGTGGTGTTTTATTTAGAGTTTTCTTTGCTGGGATTTTGGTGGTGGTGCCGCCCGGCAATGGCCGTGGTGACGGTGGCAATGGTGTGACAGGGATGTAGGTGGCCGGTGTCCGGTGGCGGACTTGGAGCTGCGCTCGCGGTGAACGGAGGGGTCGGCCAGGGTGGTTGGTGCTGTCATTGCGGTCGCGAGATTCTGTGGTTGTCGGGTTATGCAGGGAAGTGAAGAGGAGGATGGCTTGAGACCAGGGATCGGCGGAGGCAGGGAGGTGGACACGAGCAGAGTCGAGTTTAGGTTAGGGCTAGGATTAGGAATTTACTGAATCGTGTCGGGTTGTCGACATGTAGAAATAGATGTATATGTATAAATATGGAATAATAATTTGGATGGACACAGACACGATGCACGTAGATATTTTGGTGGAAAATTGGATTGTGGAAAAATTATGGAATTTATGGAGGAGTACCTGCCTATTTATAGG
The DNA here is from genome assembly GCA_029216955.1 of Iris pallida. Lineage (NCBI taxonomy): Eukaryota > Viridiplantae > Streptophyta > Magnoliopsida > Asparagales > Iridaceae > Iris > Iris pallida. The sequence goes on from JANAVB010009656.1 coordinate 2,878, forward strand.
ATGTGGGAATTCCCAGTTAGATATGGATTAGAATTTGATTTAAAACCCCAATGGATAATACCATATTAATTTAAATATATTTAAAACGAATTCAATCCAAATCCAAATTTTGAATTAAATCTATATATATTCAATTCCAAAATTCAATATGGATAACTTTCATATTTAAATTTAGTATTTAAAAGTAACAAGAAAATTTCAAATTTAATGCCCATAATAAGTTTATTTAAATGGAAGAACTTCAAAATAAATTTATATAAATAATATAAAAATAATAAATAAAAATTTTGAAAATTACCATAAACATTTATCTACTAATATGGAATATCTTTAAAATATTTCTTTCAATAAATTTTAGATAAAATAATTTCGAAAATAATTTCTAAAATTATGAATAATACTTCAAAATGTCTTTGTAGGAAAATTAAGGTAGATAAAATGATTTTCGAAAAATGGTAAAGTATTTACATGAATCAATTTTCACGTATTTCGCATGCGGCTAGTACAAAAAATATTTTTACCTTGAAATTGGTGTAAATAAATAAACAAAATTTTTGCAATGAAATTCTATACTTTTTAGCAAGTAAAATATTTAACAATAAAATCTATAAATAAAAATATAAAAAAATATGTATCTAGCACACATTCGTACTCGACGGGCACTTACGAAAACAAAATTCGCACGTGACGTACAATACGATTATGTGACGTAAAAATAAAAATACAGTACCAATTTAAGTAAAAAAAATAGTAGAAATTTAGGGGTTTTACATCCTACCCAACTTACAAGAATTTCGTCCTCGAAATTAAGAATTCGTAGGGGGTGAGAAGACACAAGGGGTATCAATGACGAACGATCAATAACAAAATCATGCCGTAAGAAATCACGATTTAGATCGTAGAAAAAATAATACGGTATGGTCACGGGTAATGGATGAGGGTCACGATGAATAGAACGAAAATAGATTCGCTTTAATAAAGCGATTAGAGGGTTTTGATAGGGTCGAGTAGTTTAGGATGAAGATATAGCAACATCGATTAAGAATGGTCATAGCCGATAGGAAGGCTAGAGAAAGTGCTAGTATAACGCATTCGTCCTTCTAAAATAGGTGAAGGTGAAAGCAAGAAAGAGTTCGAAGGAGGCGTTTATCGAATACGAATACGTGATTCAAGGACGAATGAAAAATTTCAAAAGGAGTTGCCAAGGCAGTCGCGGATGGGACTCTAGAGGACAAGTTTAGTTATGTCCCCATCCACGTAGAATGATAGATAAAAGCGAACCAAAGTGCACTTGGTTGATCAGACCATTATGCACCAGTTCTGATTAGACAACATGCTAGTGAGCGCTCAATAGCACATGTCATGAACAAACTCGATAAAGAATAAGCTTGCAAAAACTAGGCTACATTAGCATCATTAGTCAAAACGGTAAATGCATAAGTACAAGAGATTAAGATTTAAAGAAGGTAGAATGATTCTAAGTCATACAGTCGTCCTATAGTCTTCTTGTCCAAGTCCTTGGTTGGCTAGACGGGTTAGGTCCTCTAGATTCTAGGATCTAATTAAGCTTTCTAATATAGGTCGCTAGGTCAAAGGGGTTGCTAGTTCATAAGGTATTCTACCCAACTTAAAGAATTAAACTAGTGGTGTTTTTGGGACAACTAACTGGTAGGGTCAATCTCTAGCAAGCACGAAAGGGAAGATAAGAATAGGGATGGAAGGAAGCAAGCAAGATGCAATTGATGAATCAAACGGTAGATAAAATCAAGGAAATAGGTCAAGTATGTGGATGAGATCCTAGATTTCTAATCCTATACGCAGGCTTGCTTGGTACAGTAAAGTAACCAAACAATTTATCTTGACCTGTATGGGCCACCACAAAAACATGTAACGCCCCAGTCCCAAAATACGTAGGACTAAGTACGTAAACATGCCAGCTGTATTCATACGAAGTACGTAGGTCTCGTATGAATACATAAGCTGTAAAATGTAGTAATCCAAGATAAACTAAATCTCATCCACAATGAAAAGAATAATAATATAAATATCAACTCGAATATTTATAATACAATCGTTGGGCGGAGACAAAGTCCACTACCAACTAGCACAATAAAGAAATGTACAAGAATTGATCTATAAAATGGCAAGACGAACCAAGCGCAATCGACTTCGAAGGAATGGAGAAGACCACGGCCTTGGCTAGAATACCTGCAAAAAACATGAACACACACCTGGGGAAAAACCAGGTCCTCAGACGGACGTAGCAAGATACAGGAAGAACAAGCTAATATGAACTGTCATAATAATAAAAATATATATAAACTAGACATAAATATGCAAAGGAGATTCTAACCGCCTAATGTGCAATTTAGAGGACAACTTTCATGCGCATGGGTGGGATTTGTGGCTATAAGTACGTAACTGGCATCCAGTGATCCGTATCCGTCCGTAACGTCCAAAATGTCAGAGGGCAACTGCAAAATATTGCCATAGTTCCTTTCGAAAACTATGGGTTACCTGTTTGGCTTCCCATACGCACTAGCGACTGTCCTCCCCCAATATTTCCTATACTGTCCAAGTCATGTCCATGGCTCGTCCAGTTTTGTAACTGCTTGAGTCTCTAAAACCTTAATCATAGCAGTTACGAATATCTACCGTCACACGACTTTAGAGATAGCTAGTCAATAAGTCGTGTCCCTATCAACATGTCTCCATCCGTGTAGTGTGAGTGTCACAGCCAAAGGAGATATAAGGATATCCCCTAACAAGAAGGTAGTCCGCTAACACTAAGTCAACATGCATAAAATAAAATAACGACTAATAAAGTCGCTTGCACCCAAGTGTGACTTGGACGCGCAGTTTATATCAAAGAAAACTAACAATATGAAATAAAGTAAATAATACAGTAAATAAATAATTTGACAGTAAAATTAGCAAGGTATACTTGCCTGGGGGTCGCCTGGTGAGCTGCCTGGTGTGGTACAATGCAGGTGGCACAAAGATCAACTTTGATGTTACATCTATGCAAGGGAGCCTCAGATGGTGGCACGGACGGTTCCATCGGGTTCAGAACCGTCAGATTGGTTAAGGGTTGACATGAGGTTGTACAGGATTTCAGAAGAGGATAGAGAATATGTTTGGTCATGACCAAGAAACGGATAGTCGATGAGATTAGGAGAAGGAATACTTATAATATTTTTAGAAAATATTTGAAGGACATATTCTATTATTAGAAATAATTTTTAGAATAATACATACTAGAAAAATCGTTTTAGGCCAAAACACTAAATTTGTCAAATCATATTTTAGGTAAAAACTATATTCTATTGGTCAAAACAGATATCTTGAGAATGCTAGAAAATACAAAATCTAGAAGATTGTTCTTAAAACTAAATTTGTAGAAAAATACCTTTTTCTCTTTTTGTCAAAGCTATAGTTAATAATATAGTAAAAATTTAGGGTTTGAAAACTATGTTTGAAATTAGCTAGGAAATATTTATAAAACTTTCCTAAAATAATAGTACTATTTCAAGTAATGCTATCAACAAACAACAAAAATAATAATACTTTTAATAATAATAATACTTTTAATAATTATAATAATAATAATAATAATAAATAATAATAATAATAATAATAATGATAATAATAATAATAATAATAATAATAATAATAAAATACACAAATTACAAAAAGCTACACTGCTGTTGTTCTCCTCGTTTCGAGGGAATAACAAACAGTCGCAAAAAAAATCAGAAGAAGGGGAAGAAGAAAAAGGGGAGCAGGTTCGATAGGGTTTCGCCGCCGGCGGTCCAGCTCTGCGGAGGGCGCGCGGCGGAGCGCTGGGCGGCGAGGTAGAGGAAGCGGTGGGTTGAAGGTTTCTCGGCGAGGGACGCGCGGCTACGGAGTACGGGGAGCGGCGAGGAAACGAGCGTCGCTGGAGTCGAGGCACGGGTTTGGCGAAGGGAGCAGCGCTACGGATTTTCGGACGGCGGAGGGTCGGAGTGAGGCAGTCAGGGAAGTAGGGCGAAGAGGAACGGGAGACCGGCGAAGGGCGGCTGAGCTCGACGGCGGAGCGGACACGCGTCGACGGAGAGAAGGGTGGAGAGGCGGCGGTTCCAAGCGGTACGGTGGGCGAGTGGGACTGGAGGAGGCGGCGAGCGGTAGGTCACCGGAGCGGAAAAAAGGGCGGTCGTCGGCTACGCGGGGATGCGTGCGACGGAGACAGCGGTTGGGCGCTGGCGGCGCGCTCCATCCGGAGGCGTGGATCGGGAACGGCGTTCGCTCAGGCGCCCGCACGGTGGAGGATGCTGGCGGCGTTTGCCGTCGCAGCGAGGTAAGGGCTGGTGGCGGTGGTGTTTTATTTAGAGTTTTCTTTGCTGGGATTTTGGTGGTGGTGCCGCCCGGCAATGGCCGTTGTGACGGTGGCAATGGTGTGACAGGGATGTGGGTGGCCGGTGTCCGGTGGCGGACTTGGAGCTGCGCTCGAGATGAATGGAGGGGTCGGCCAGGGTGGTTGGTGCTGTCATTGCGGTCGCGAGATTCTGTGGTTGTCGGGTTGTACAGGGAAGTGAAGAGGAGGATGGCTTGAGACCAGGGATCGGCGGAGGCAGGGAGGTGGACACGAGCAGAGTCGAGTTTAGGTTAGGGCTAGGATTAGGAATACTGAATCGTGTCGGGTTGTCGACATGTAGAAATAGATGTATATGTATAAATATGGAATAATAATTTGGATGGACACAGACACGATGCACGTAGATATTTTGGTAGAAAATTGGATTGTGGAAAAATTATAGAATTTATGGGGGAGTACCTGCCTATTTATAGGATGTGGGAATTCCCAGTTAGATATGGATTAGAATTTAATTTAAAACCCCAATGGATAATACCATATTAATTTAAATATATTTAAAACGAATTCAATCCAAATCCAAATTTTGAATTAAATCTATATATATTCAATTCCAAAATTCAATATGGATAACTTTCATATTTAAATTTAGTATTTAAAAGTAACAAGAAAATTTCAAATTTAATGCCCATAATAAGTTTATTTAAATGGAAGAACTTCAAAATAAATTTATATAAATAATATAAAAATAATAAATAAAAATTTTGAAAATTACCATAAACATTTATCTACTAATATGGAATATCTTTAAAATATTTCTTTCAATAAATTTTAGATAAAATAATTTCCAAAATAATTTCTAAAATTATGAATAATACTTCAAAATGTCTTTGTAGGAAAATTAAGGTAGATAAAATGATTTTCGAAAAATGGTAAAGTATTTACATGAATCAATTTTCACGTATTTCGCATGCGGCTAGTACAAAAAATATTTTTACCTTGAAATTGGTGTAAATAAATAAACAAAATTTTTGCAATGAAATTCTATAATTTTTAGCAAGTAAAATATTTAACAATAAAATCTATAAATAAAAATATAAAAAAATATGTATCTAGCACACATTCGTACTCGACGGGCACTTACGAAAACAAAATTCGCACGTGACGTACAATACGATTATACGACGTAAAAATAAAAATACAGTACCAATTTAAATAAAAAAATAGTAAAAATTTAGGGGTTTTACATTTGGTTCATCATGAACCAAGTGGACCGAACCAACTCCTACCTACAACCCCACTCCTTCCTTTATTAGCCGTTCACTTTTCTCTCTCTCCTCATTACTTCTCCTTCCCCCAGCATTACTCTTCTTCACCTACCAGGAAGAGAGCTAGGCAAGTGTAACTTGTTTCATGAAGGAACTTCCATTTTGTTGTTCCATTTTCTTCTCCTCAAGATCTTAAGCCTCTTTAGTACTTAGTGTTTTCAAATTCTATGGCTCATTCTACATAGATCTAAGTTTCTAGTATTTTCGATCCTCTTGGTTTTGATCTACTAAAATAACTTATTTTCGAAAACTAAGAGTTCCATGTAGTAGGCCTCATGATTTTGCACAAGTTTGGTTTTGGGATGGCCGAATTTCACCAAGTCCTGGCCGAGATGGAGTTCCTGATCTTTTACGCATGTTTGCTTTGGCCATGGGGAAAAGATGAAGTTTTACGCACACGTTCTAACATGTTAGCGTAGTGTTTAGCCCTTACACCCACGTTTTACGTGTCAGCGTGTTATATCAGTCTTTTACGCACACGTTTTACGTGCCAGCGTTTAGTTTGGCCTTTTACGCTCACGTCTTAACGTGCCTGCGTAGTGCCCCTTTTACGCTCACGTATTGCGTGTAAGCGTATCCCGCTCTACGTTGAGTTATCAATTTTACGCTCGGGGCTCTCCCGTTAGCGTAAAATCGTGCTCGCGTAGACGTGGGCTCGCGTAAGTTTTACTAGCGTAAAACCCTGGCTCGAGCAGACCTTCACGAGCGTAAAGTTGCCCGAGTTTTCCTCGCGTAAAGTTTTACTCGCGTAAAATCTGCTTGAGGGTTCGCGCACGTAAAATTTTGCTCGCGTATAATCTTGCTCGCGTATAATCTTGCTAGCGTAAAGCCTGGCTAGCGTAAATCCCAGCCGTATGCTCCCTTGCTCGCATACAATCTTGCTAGCGTAAAGCTCACGCGTAAAGTTTTACTAGCGTAATCGGTGGTACGCGCGTAGAAACTTGAGTTCCCATGGCGTACACCTTTACCTTTTATATATATTTTATGCCCATTTTATATCCTTACGCCTTTTGTCATGAACTTGAAAATCACGAATTTATTTAATATGTTTGGAAATGATAATTAAACATGGCATGGTATGACAAGTATACTTGACATGATCATCTCAAATTGCTGTTGCGACGGCTAACATGATAGGGCATGACCTGACAAGAATGATTGACCTGGACACCGTAGACGATTGTGTTTGTACAAATAAACAATTACTGTCTTGCATCATGTCTAGGACGGGGACCCCTGAATACCACGGTCAGAGGCACCTACTGAAATTGACTAAGGCTAATTAACTAGAATAATTCAGTAGACATGAAGAGATTCCCCACTACATGCAATCCTGTTATCTAGGCGCATTCAGTGGACTTGTAGCCTACCGACGAGTAGGGCACATTTCCAGCACACAGTCGTGTGGTGCACCATTAATAAACGGACATTCGACCTGGATAACCGGATGGTCTGCAGGGCTTGTGGCTGTTGGGATAATCTTATTGCATCTTGCTAGTAACTAGGCCTGTGATAACCCTAGTTAGTTAATGTATCAAGCCGTACTCATTGCTTGGCCGTGATTGGTTGGATGGAGTCTAGCCCTGTCTAGTTGTTATGATCCTGTACAAGATTGTATCATGACCTGATTTCTTGTATCGATAAATGTTGAGATACCAAGTTCTGTTCAGATGAAGGGTTGCAACCCCGGTCCTTGTTTGGTTTAAGGGTTGTAACTTGGCTATCTGAATAGTTCTATGGTTATCTTATCATATATCGTCCTGATTATGTGTGCTTATCTTAACAATAAGGATCAGGGGTCCAGTTCTGTTTAGGCGAAGGGTTACAACCTCGGTCCTTGTTTGGTTTAAGGGTTGTAACCTGGCTCCCGAAGAAGTTCTGTGTCCTCTTTTCGTTATTTGTCTTATCGCGACCCCATGCCACGTTCGTCATGTTTTATCTTACCCTAATACCATGACTATTTATGCTTACCTTGACAATAAAGATCAGGGCGAGGTTCTGTTCAGGCGAAGGGTTACAATTCCGGTCCTTGTTTGGTTTAAAAGTTGTAACCTGGCTTCCGGAGCAGTTTCTTATCCTCTTTTCGTTTATTGTTTTATTTTACCCTATGCCAAGGCTAATCATGTTTTACTTACTAATAGTATTTGAGACGGGCTTCTATTCAGGTGAAGGGCTGCAATCCCGATCCTTGTTTGGTTTAAGGGTTGTGACCTGGCTACTTGAATGGTTTCTTCGTACTCAGTCTACTGTTGTTATCTCTATTATTATCAGTTCTTATTTACTATTTAACTTTAATACTCTATTATGATATGTTGGTTTTAGTTCCTAAGTGAAGCCTCCCTTGTGGCACTTGCTCTTTCTGGGGTCTGACCCAGCTGGTTTTGTGTGGCCAGATATCGGAGCAGCTCCAGAGGTTCTACCTATCTTCCAGCTAGATGGTGGCCACCAGGCGTAACCCTGGCAACGAGTGGGTTTCTTTTGTTCTCCCACTTCATTGTAAATTATCCTTTTGAGGCGTTTAGCCGACGAGCACGTGTTAGCTCGGTTGTACCTTTATTTACTGTCTGCCTACGAGCTATAACATGATTGACAAATCCTAGGGTTGATCATGTATGACTAAACTCTTGCTAGTCTTAACATTTTGTACGACTAACTTCATGATCATCCAATATGTAATGTATGGGACGCCTTGCTATTATATATTTGGTGCTCTGACATCTTGTAACTATTATTGCTTGCTTGAGATTGAGACACTAGGCTTGTTCATAACCATAGGAGACTGATGGATTATAGTTAAACCCTCATGTATCTAGACAGCCGTGACCGTATAGCGAGGTGGGTTACACTTCAATATACGTAGCTGGCTATGTACGCCCCTGCTCTCCAGTATTCTGGTTCTGGGGCGTTACATGGTTTAAGTGGTGGCCCATGCAGGTCTTGTAAATCAAGATATGTGAGGGTTTACCGAATGATGTCTCAATCAGTACTCGCCTTTGATCTCTGCTCGTATCTTCTAAATCCCTGAAATCTTGACCTGATCATATGTTTGTGTCGTTGATCTGTCCTGGTCCTTCCTTATTGTTCTTTATGTCATTTTCTTTAGCGACATTGTTCCTGGACCTGCCGATCAGCAAGGCGGGGCACCACCCGTGGACCAGCAGCAACCCGGAGATCAAGCTCAACATTCGGGAGTGGCCTCCAGAGTCGAGCCTATTGGAGGAGAGCCACCAGTTCAGCCCGTCCAGCCTACAGAGCCTGATGATGGCACTTTGGTGGGTCTCATCCAGTCATTATTAGCTTCCCAGGATCGTCGGGAAGATGCCTTGCACCAGGCGGTGGCAGATGCTCTGACCAGAGGAGGTCATCAGGGTAACAGCGCAGCCAACAGCTTCAAGCGCTTGAACCCTCCATTCTTCGACGGCAGTGAAGATGCTATTGCTGCCGATGCATGGCTTCAGGATACGGAGGTGATTTTAGAAGTGACGAAGACGCCCGAGATCGAGATGGTGGCCATGGTGCGCCTGCAGCTATTAGATCTTGCCCACAGCTGGTAGGTATTGCAGGCCGATGGGTTAGTGGCACCCATTGCTTGGACAGTATTCAGAGAGAGATTCCAGACCAAGTATTTTGACGATGTAGCTCGGTACGATCTACAGACGAGGTTCACCAATCTGAAGCAGATGGACAGGACGGTCGATGGATATGCGGCCGAGTTTTCCAGGCTTAGTCGGTTTGCTCCCACCTTGGTAGCAACCGAGTTCGATAGAGCCCAGCGGTTCTAGCAAGGGCTTCATCTGGAGATTCTATTGGCAGTAGAGCAGTTTGAGCATCAGACTTTTGATGCAGTATTGAGAGCAGCTCGGAGGCACGAGTATACCTCCCAGAGGATCGTGGATAGGACCGGAGGTCGGAAGCGATCCCATAGCCAGATGAATCAGTCATCAGTACCAGCCCCAGCAGCCAGGGCCTTGACCATTGGAGCTTCGAGGCGGGCGGCCTCAGTGACGTCGGTTCAACATTCAGCCCCGACGTACCCCCAGCAGCAGAAGCAGAAGCAGTCTTCCGCAGTGGGATGTTCACACTGCGGGAAACCAGGGCATGTGGTATCAGAGTGTCGCAGAGCACAGGGTTTGTGCTTGGTTTGTGGTGCCCCGGACCACAGGGTTGGGAACTGCCCGAACAGGGGGAGTTCATCTTCTTCGGCCTTCTCTAGTCCTTTAGTTAGAGGACCAACACCAGTCCAGCAGCAGCAGCAGCTGCAGTACCCGTTCCCGAGGCCATTGTCGATGCAGGCCCAGGCATTCCAGCAGCAGAGACCACAACAGTATGCCCAAGCCCAAGCCTTGATCCAGAGCAGGCAGAGGAATTTTCTACAGAAGGATCCCGCACCCAGAGGACATGGTCAAGTGCTGGCTTTGACCATGGGAGAAGAAAGAATAGCACCAGGTGAGGTAGTGGCAGGTATTATTCTCGTCAACACCTTTCCAGCTTCAGTATTATTTGATTCTGGTGCCTCGCATTCATTTATGTCTGTACGATTCGTGACACAGATAGGATTGGAGCCCGAGTCATTATCAGTAAGGCTCAATATACTTACTGGTAACGGACTAGTGGGAGTAGATAGAGTGTTTTTCTCGTGTCGGATCGTGGTTAGCGGTAGAGAGTTTCTCGCTAGGTCGATAGAATTCCCGATGGCCAACTATGATGTGGTATTAGGGATGGATTGGTTGAGAGACCAGTATGCTAGGATAGACTGCCATATTGGCAGGGTTGTTTTTAGCATTCCAGGCGAGCCAGAGTTTTCCTTCTCCCGAGGCAAAGTTGAACCTTCTCCTCCAGTATTGCGAATGGCAGTTGTAGAAGCATGGAATTTCACAAACAAGAAAGCCCATGCGCCAGACACTACATGCGCCAGAACTCGGACAGAACACTTCACAGCAAAGTCAATAAGTATAGACATTAGAAAGACTTTTTATTTATATACAAAAGTCTATTACATGTCTAGAAAAGGTTGTACAAAGGAGAATTTCTACAAAGGAAAGATCCCAAGTCTACAGCCAGCGGCCACCATGCGCCTCCAGATAGGCGCAACAGTCACCATGCGCCGCCAGTTAGGCACAGCAGATACCATGCGCCTCCAACCAGGCGCATCCCACCATCTCCTCAGCAGCTCAGTTATGTGCATCCAGCACAGTTATGTGCATCCTTCAGCAGTCCAGTTATGTGCCGCTCTTCCAGCCAGGCTCACCTGATAAGTGCTTCGACTAAACAAAGTATTTAACCCTCTGGCTGGAACCAAGGAAGAGAAGAGCACCGCAATCTGTGGCCAGGGGAGGCTTCGAAAGAGCCTCCAAAGACCAAGGAAGACCGTAATCGAAATACGGCTAAAGGAGCAGCTTTCAACACAACCAGAGTGGACGACACCCACTTTGAAGGAAGAAAGAGCCTAGCACCGCTATTCCGATCTACGGTTCTTCCGGAACAACGGAGACAAGGCCCGAACATCCCACAGATGCGCCCTGTACCGAGCATATCACAGAGGCCCGAACATCCCACAGATGCGCCCTGTACCGGCTGGACAGCGCATCACACCCCTTCAAACACCAAGCGCCTCCCACAGATGCGCCCTGTACCGAGCGCATCACAGAGGATGTGCCCCCATACGTCCCCATACGCCTAGTGGAATGTCAACCAACGTGCCCACTCAGCTGTCCATCGAATGTCACCAACATTAAATGCTGAACTGACAGAGTTGGCAGCATGCCTCCCCAAGTCTGAACGGTTGACAGCTTTGCAGAAAACGAAGCGTCCATAACGTCAGCATCATCATGACTTTACCCCGACGGCTACTGCCACGTGACCATCTAACCATCCGTATGCGCCTCAAAAGCCATGCGCCTCAGACCCTTCACTGATCCCTAAAGACAGAAGAAGAGTCTCCAGTTGAAGCTTTGCATGCGCCTCAAAAGCCATGCACCCCAGACTGATCTCTGATCCCGAAAGACAGAAGGAAAGTCGCTCGCATGCGCCTCAAAGGCCATGCGCCCAGAACGGTTCGTGACTCCTAAAGGTCACGAGCCAAAATCTCATCATGTGCCCAATCCAAGGCGTATCCCACCAAATCATCCCCCCATCAGATCCGAGATCTCTGAGCCATGAGTCGACGACACGTGTCCTTTGACTCAACACATCCAAGATTTCAGCAACAGAAAGATCTTCTCCTCTGCTACGTGCCGGCTCACAACAGCAGTATGAAGAATTCAACCCCTCGAGTAGAGCGCATCATCCATGCGCCTCCATCAGCAATCTCCACGTGGCGTCCCCATATACCGGTGCATCCTACATATGCTCGCATGAGCAGCCAACCTGCCCAGCTATAAATAGAGGGATCATTTCCTTCTTCTACAGACACATACGGACAACGTACAGAATCCACAGCAAACATACAGAGAATCACCAGAGAGGCAGAGACAGACACTCAACGTCTTCCTCCTCTCGACAAGCTCCAGCACCCAGAGCAATCTACACCTTCAGAGAACCGATAACCGTCGTCAGCCCGTCAACGGAGTCAATGCATTACCACTCGCTCCATTGGCACTAAGGACCCAGATTAAACAAAAGTGTACTCCTAGGACTACATCTAAGTCATATATTGTAACACTGTTCTGTTTGTGTTAAAGTTTTCAATCAAACAATTTTAATGGCAAACAAGCTGGCGACTCTGCTGGGGACTTCTTTCTCCTCTTCCGAGAAAGTCGTGTCACAGGCCGACGACGTGAAGGTGGGCTCCTCCCACAAGATGCTGGTCGTGCGTCTCAATCAACAGGCGTACGAGGAGTTCATTTCTGAAGGAAGTACGAGTCCTTCGAAGCGGCTGCCGAAGCCGAAGAAGACCCGCCGTGTCTGGGAGCGCAAGGTCGACGCCTCGGGCACCACCAATGAAAAGAATACGCCAATCCAGCCCTTCCTTCCTGCTGACGTTCTCAGCAACCAAGGTGCGCCCGCTGATGCAGCACATCTCTCGGGGAAGCGTGCGGCTGACCACGTTCCCCAGCCATCTCCCTCTCAGGCGAGGAAGATGCGTCGACGGAGCAGGGGCGCAGCCAATGCCCCGCGCATCACCTCTGATGCGCCACAAAAAGTCTCTGTCTTTGACAGACTCACTCGCTGTAATGGCGAGGAGAATTTGGATGCTGAGTACTATACGCCCCAGCGGGCTAGTACAAAGAAATCTAAGGCGACACGGGCCATGCGCCACAAACGTGCTATGCCAGCAGCAGGCCAGAGGCACGCGCTCACAATCACGCGTGCTGTCGATGGCAAGCTGTACAAGGTCGAATCAGGTGCTTCTGCACAAAAAATGAGTCGACCTTCAAAGTCTTCATCTCACTTGGGCGCATCTACTGCGTGCACAACCAAGTCGAGTGAGGCAAATTCAGTGGTCTTGAACTCCCGTGCCTCCTCTGGTTGTGTGTTTGAGGTCCGTTCAAGTCACTTCAAATGTTGTGGTTCCTCCACTACTGATCGTGATGCCTGCTTGGTATTAGATCAGGGGGCGCAGCACTCACCTGACCACCCCGGCGTTTGGCCTTGCCATGCGCCTGAAGGGGGTGTGAAGGAAGCACTCTCCTCCAACGACCTGCGTAACGTGATCACTCACAAGCGCCGGTCAGGAGAGTCGACCAACAGACACGATGTGCCTCTCACGGGGCATACTTGTACGGTTGTCACCATCAACTGCTGTTACAAGGCAGCAGTACCACCAAGGCAATCAGTCTTCCAGCGGCTGCAATCATCGACACCCCTCCGACATCGCCTCGGGACGAAGGTGTCAACAGAAGAGGAGCCAAGGGTTGCTTCATGCAACGTGGTCTCCAACTCCTTGTCAGTCCGGAAGACGACTGGCAATTCCTCGTCTTCATCCAAAAGCCAACCGAGGAAAACCAAGGCAGCTGTCTCGACCTCTGGAGTGTTCGAAGGCACTCGGTCGAGGAAGAAGTTCTTGGAGGAAGCTGGGGGTAGTCAGACCCTTGTTGAGCCTCCTTCCGAAGACGAAGATGTCCAAAGCACAGCTGCGGCGGATCTTCATCCTCGAGGCGAAGTCAGCCTCCCAGAAGCCCCTCAAAACGAGGATGTCCCCCAGGACACGGCTGGGGGTAGAGACGAAGAGGCCCTTCAAGACGGAGCTGAGGGCAATCAGGCCCTTGCAGATGCGCCCGTCGAGAATGACCTCCAGAATGTGGCTGGGGGTGGCCAAGGTGGAACACCAGGAGAGGTGACTCCCCCACATGAAAGTGAGGCCGAAAGCGAAGCCTCAACCAATCCATCCACTCCCGGCCGTGTCATGACAGTATACATGACTGGGGGTGATTTCGAGTCTGATGCGCCGCCGCAGGACATTGTCCAACGCATAGACTCATTAGAGGGAGGACTCAAAACCCTCTCTGCCTCTATGCAAGCACTGACTCAAGCAGTGTTTGATATACGGTCGGCCTTGACCAGAACACCTTCAACCGGTCCCGACCCAGGAGCCAATGGGGAGTCGAGTGTACCCCTTCAACGAGCACCCTCAGACACAGAAGCACCCCGGACGTCGGAGCCCTCAAACGCTCCACTCCAGATGGTATCACCTTCCCTGACTCCTAGCTCCACGGAGGATGTGGTCGAAATGATCAAGGACTTGCGGGAGCGCTTCGAGTCCAAAAACAGGCAAGAGGAGCGCCAGAAGATGGGCATTCCCAGCCTTATCCCCTCGAGTGGAACAAGGTGGTTTATCCCCCAAAGTATAAACCACAAACACTCACGCCGTACGACGGGAAGGACTCTCCGTGTCGGTACCTGACATATTTCCAGTCACAGACGGGGCATCTTCCAAAGGAGGACGCGCTCCTCACCAGCATCTTTATTGGGGCCCTAAAAGGGGTGGCGTATGACTGGTACTGCAGCCTCCCCGACAATTCTATATCGTCCTTCGACCACTTGACGCGCCTCTTCCTCGATCGCTTCTACGACGGCGGGAAGGACATGACGATGGCATCTCTCATAGAGATACGCCAGAAGGAGAAAGAAACGGTTCGGGTGTTCATCGAACGCTTCCGACAGGCCTGCTTCAGGCTACCTCCAGGCATGCCAGAACATGCGCTCCTCTCCTCTTGCAGCATGAACATGCTGCCTGTAGTGAAGCTCTGGCTCAACTCTACTCCCCCTCCCGACTGGAGCTCCCTGATCATCGAAGCTGAAGCCGCAGAAAAGAAGGCAGCCAATGCACGTCTTCGGGGTGTCAGCTTCCCCGCCTTTGATGATAAAGGGAAAAGGTTTGCAGCCAACAACTCCAGACGAGAAGCAAAGGGGAAACAGGCATTGACTGTTAATGCCTCGAAAGGCACATCTGCGCCTACTCAGAAGCCTCCACTGGCACCGAGACCCAAGGAGGTGTATTCATTCAATGACGAAGACACCCTGCAACTCTTTGAAATACTGAAGCAGGGTGACAAGATCAAGCTCCCGGACCCAAAGCGGCCCGATGAAGTCGGGAAAGTGGACAACCCGAGGTACTGTCACTACCATCGGTTTGTCGGACACCCGACCAAGGACTGCTACGTCCTCAAGAATTACATCCAGCGCATGATCAATGCGGATGTAATTTCCGTCGACTATGAAGAGAAGACGGTGTCAGCCAATGTGGTGTCACTTCAGTTCGGCACCTTGCCGCCGACTACCACGCAAGATGGCGTCGTCCCTATCCCTAAGGCAACAATGGAGGTGGTGAACTTGCCACCTACCCGTGACAATGCGAGTGGACTCATCCCACTCACCACATCTCGAGGAGAGGTCCTCTGGGTTCACCCCGACCTCGTCTCTGAGGTGACTCAACCGGAGGTACGCTCTATCTCCAAATCAAAAGGCAGGAAGATCAAGTCTTGCCGCACGATCTCTTCTTCAACGAAAGAGGCACTTCCAGTGCAGACGCGTGCACAACAGAACGTCCAGCCCGACGAAGCTGCAGCCGAGGTGGTGCCTCCTGGCACCATCCCTGAGGAGGGCCCGTCTAAACCCTCAGCAGCCAATAAGCAGAAGCAGGTGGAGGCCCGTTTCGACAGACCTCTACGGAAGGAGAATGCTTCGGGGCTAGCCAAGCCCCACAACTTTGACATACTGGCACAACTGGCCAGTACTCCTGCACGCCTGTCTTTGTTCGAGCTCCTGCGTCTTTCCAAAGACTCTCGAGAAGCTCTCTGCGAAGCTCTGAAGGACGCTGAATCCTTTCTCAGTCAGGTCAAGCAGCCTGAAGACCTCCCAACTACTTATGCGCACTGTCATTGTGCGGATAAAGTTATCCCAAATATAACTTTCACCCAACAAGACATGCTGCTCAAGCACCACCGACATAACCGACCGCTGTATTACACAGGGTACATCGGTTCAGTCAAGGTGAACCGGATTCAGATCGATCCGGGGTCTTCCCTCAGCATCATCCCGAAGGCGCTGCTATCAAAACTGGGGATCCCAATGTACCGGCTGGTGCCCTCCAACACAACCATCAGTGGCTTCAACGCTAGCAAAAGTGAGCCACTGGGCAAGATCCGACTGAAGTGTCACATCGGCAACCTCAAAACTGAGGTGACTTGTTATGTGGTGGATGCCGAGGTCAACTACAACATCCTGCTCGGCCGACCATGGCTACATGAGTACATGGTGGTGCCTTCCACGCTCCACCAATGCATGAAATATGTATCCACCAATGGCGTCATCCGGACGGAGTTCGCAGACATCGATCCTTTCAAAGGGATTGAAGCCTACTTCACCGATTCCGACTTGTACAAGCCACTTGATGAGGAGGAAGCCAACGATGCTGATGATGAGGCAGAGACGGCAACTGAGCCGGACACGGAGCCTGAGATGACTTCAGACGCCCCTTTGAAGATCCGACTGAAGGGCAAACCACCCCAGAAGGTGCCTCCAATGAGCATCAAACTATCAGGGAAAGCACCGACTTCTGAGGCTCTCCTGAAGATACGCCTCAAGGGAAAGCCGCCTCAAACATCGGCTCCCCTGGTGGCAAAATTACAGAGGAAGGCACAACTCACAGGAGGCGCAGTTGAGGCACCTTTGAAGGTGCGTCTTAAGGGCAAGCCCCCGCAGTCATCCAAGATGCCAGAGAGGGCTCACATAACCCTCTCAGACCCCAAAGTCAAAGCTGTGGTGAATTCTCCTGATCCGACCCCAGTGCTTACAGATGAGGAGCTTGGCGAATATATCTCTGCTGATGTAGATGCACCCTCCTTAGACAATGTAATCCCACGGGATAAGATCTCGTACTTCATCAATAATAGAGTGTCTTTTAATTATTCTTGTCTTCTACATTGGAATGCCATGTATACATTAGATAACGCTCTACGGTCGTTGCAAACACAAATAACGACCGTCCATGTAAATTGAGTAGTCCCGTCTCAAGGAGTCTGTTTCATAGCCCCTCCACGAAGCCGAGACGAAGGATCCATCATTTTGGGCAAAGTCGAGCGTCATCAAGACCTCCCGCCACTTGAGCCAGAACCTGATACCGGCAGAGTACAAGTCTATCGGTACACGGATACGGCAAAGCATATCATCCAAAAGATGGGCTACGACCTAAAAAGCAACAAAGGCCTAAACTACGGCAAGGGTCGACGTCTCCCTCTCCGGCTTCTGACACCTAAGGGAAAGCCGCAGGACTACTACAATCGGACTCGACGGGGGGTAGGCTATGTCACGCCGCCAGCAACTCCAGAGAGTTCAGACGCAGAAGACGTAGAACATTCCCACTCGTCTGAAGCATTGACTTGGGATTCCGATACCAGTATCGGATCAGTCTTCAGAAAAGTGCTGTCAGCTAACATGACGTCAGAACAACCTCAAAAAGGTGAAGGCGAAGACCAAGCGCCGGAACCCTTCGAAGAAGAACCCTGGGCTCAACGCCTAGGAGAACAATGGGAGTCTCGTTTCGAGTTACGTGAACCTTCTATCGAAGACGAAGTCGAGCAGATCGACCTTGGGGATGGATCTTCTTCCAAACCCATCTTCATCAGCAAAAGCCTAGAAGGAGAAGACCGATAGTATCTAATCCAGCTGGCTAAAGAGTATATCGACGTCTTTGCCTGGAGCTACGAAGACATGCCGGGACTTGATCCACATATCGCAATGCATAGGTTGAATATCTTATCTGATGCCAAACTTATCAAACAACAACAGCGATGTTTCCGTCCGGACATCATGAATGCCATCGATCAGGAGGTGGACAAACTCTTGACCAGCGGCTTTATCCGTGAGGAACAGCACCCAGATTGGGTAGCCAACGTCGTACCTATCACCAAGAAGAATGGAAAGATACGAGTCTGTATCGACTTCAGGGACCTCAACTCTGCTTGCCCGAAGGACGAATTCCCGCTTCCAATCACCGATGTGATGATCGACAACACATGTGCATGTCCTTCATGGACGGGTATTCAGGCTACAATCAAATTAAGATGTTCCCCGATGACGCAAAACATACGTCATTCAAGACTCCGAAGGGTGTTTTCTGCTACACAGTGATGCCTTTCGGCTTGAAGAATGTCGGTGCACATACCAACGAGCTACGAGCACCATCTTCCGTCAACATCTTCGCAAGACAGTCGAATGCTATGTTGACGACATCACAGTCAAGAGCCGCCTCAAAGGAGATCACCTACAGGATCTGAAGACAGTTTTCGATCTCATGCGGGCACATCAACTCAAAATGAACCCCGCTAAATCCTTCCTGGGGGTTTCTAGCGGCAAATTCTTGGGGTTTGTCATCACGGCAAAAGGCATTCATGTTGATCCCGAGAAGACGAAAGCCATCCTCAATATGGACCCTCCGAAGAATCTTCGAAAACTTCGGGGCTTACAGGGACGTCTGGCATACATCCGGAGGTTCATAGCAAACCTCTCCGTTAGATGTCAACCCTTTACTCAGCTCATGAAGAAGGGATCCTCTTATGTCTGGACAGAGGAGTGCCAAAAGGCTTTTGACGACATCAAAGCCTACTTGACGAGCCCACCAGTCCTGGTGGCACCTGTCGCCGGCAAACCATTTCTCCTCTACGTTCGTGCCATGGATCATTCTCTTGGCGCTCTGCTGGCTCAAAACAGCGATACAGGCTATGAGCAAGCAATCTACTACCTCAGTCGAACCCTCATCGGGGTCGAACACCGGTACAACCCCGTTGAAAAGGAGTGCTTGGCTTTGGTGTTTGCCATCCAGAAGACTCGTCATTATGTCTCGGGCCAGACAATTCATGTCATTTCCTGAGTCAATCCGCTCAGAGTCCTCATGACGAAGCCAGGATCATTGAACTCCCGGCTAGCCACATGGGCAATCTTGCTAACACCGTATAATATGGTGTTTGTCCTGCAAAAAGCTGTTAAAGGTCAAGCTCTGGCTGACTTTTTAGCTGCACACCCCATCCCAGAATCCTCAAAACTTTATGAAGACATCCCGGATGAGGTCCAAGAATCCAACGTCACCGAAGGAAGCTCCGTTTGACGGATGTTTTTCGATGGTGCTTCAAGAACAGGCCCCAAAGGCCAAATCATCGCAGGAGTGGGGGTAGTCTTAGTCTCCCCCGATCAGTTGGTCATCCAGCGTGCTTACTCCCTTTCGGAGCCGTGCTCCAACAATGTTGCCGAGTAGAACGCACTCATCATGGGACTCCAACTCGCACAACAGCTGGGGGTGGACCATCTGAAAGCCTACGGTGACTCCAAACTCGTCGTGAACCAGATTTGGGGGCAATACGAGGTTCGCCATGAAGATCTGATCCATTACCATAAAGTTGCATTGAACATCATTTCAACCTTCATCGGGTTCTTCATCGAACACGTACCTCGTCTACAAAACTTGGAGGCGGACGCTCTGGCTGGCCTCGCAGCCTCATTAGCAGCGCCCCTTGCGACTCAATACTATGTCACGGTAACTGGCCGAGACTTGGTTTGTCCTAGAAACAACCTATGCTTGCGAGTGGCTCACGCCATGCCGACGAACACTGGCGTTAATATCCGAGACTGGAGGTTCCCGTTCATCGACTTCGCTGTCTACGGAATCCTTCCAGAGGACCCGAAGGAAGCCGTCTCAGTCAGGAGACGCTCTCTTCGATTCTATTACGATACAGCTACCAAAACGCTGTACCGACGCTCCTTCGATGGACTCCTCCTTCGATGCCTGTCCAACGAAGAAGCAGCCGAAGCTCTTCGAGAAGCTCATGACGGAACTTGCGGAGCTCATCAACCCGGTCCTAAGTTGCAGGATCGACTGCGACGTATGGGCTAATACTGGCCAACCATGGCCGCCGACGCTGTTGAATATGCTAAGAAGTGTCACGCATGCCAACTTCATGCAGACTTCATACATACACCGTCTGAACCACTACATCATACAGTCGCCTCCTGGCCCTTTGAAGCCTAGGACATGGACATTGTGGGACCAATCACCCCTCCTTCATCAAGAGGACACCGCTTCATCCTGGCCATCACCGATTACTTCTCCAAATGGGCAGAGGCAGTCCCATTGGCGGAAGTAAAGAGCTCCAGGGTGGTCAGCTTTATCAAACACCACGTTATCTACCGCTTTGGAGTACCCCGGAGGATCATCTACGATAATGGTCCTCAGTTCATCAGCCATGTTTTCAGCAGATTCTGTGACAAGAATCGCATTCAAAACGTGGCATCAACCGCCTACAATCCGGCAGCAAACTGATTGGCCGAGGCGTTCAACAAGACTATCGTTAGGCTGCTCAAAAAAAGTCGTGTCATCCAACAAATGCGACTGGGACGAAAAGCTTGGCGAATGCCTTTGGGCCTACCGCACAACGGTACGGACCCCAACAGGCAACACACCATTCTCCCTGGTCTACGGGAGCAAAGCGGTACTGTCTCTCGAGATCCAGATACCCTCACTCCGCGTAGCAATAACAAACAAACTCACAGAAGAGGACAATCAATGTCGTCGTCTGCAGAAACTGGAGGCACTCGATGAGAAGCGTCTCCTGGCTCAACAACGCATCGAACTCTACCAAGCCCGTATATCACAGGCTTTCAACAAGAAGGTCAAACAGAGAACTTTTCAAGTTGGTGACCTGGTTCTGGCAGTCAGGAGGCCGATGGTGTTAACTCACAAGACACCAGGAAAGTTCGAGCCCAAGTGGGAAGGACCTTTCATCATTGAGACGGTATACTCAAACGGTTCTTACCGCCTCGCTAAACCCAATGGGGACTTGTTCATGATGCCCATCAACGGCAAGTTCCTGAAGAAGTACTACTCTTGACATCTTTCAAATATGTGCTTCCACAAGGGGATCTATGGACCCAATCATCAGGATTCACAGACAATTCCCTTCCAACAAAACCATACGCTTCCGGAACCCAGCTGTTCCGTGGCATCCTTCAGTAGAAAGACAACCACGTCCACATCACCTCTGATTTGTTCCTCTACACCCTACAAAGCGGAATCTTACACTACGTAAGCCGACGCTACCCTTCATGTTTACCACGTCCACATTACCTCTGAGTAAACATCTCGTACAAACAACCCCTGCGTTGTCGTACATTGATCGCAGAACTTCCACGTCCACATCACCTCTGAGTTGTTCAGCGTATCCCCCAGGATCATTCCTACCACGTCCATAATACCTCTGAGTAGGAAGATTATATCATTTTGAACCCAATGATTGCCATGTCCACATCACCTCTGAGCAAACATGTTGGTTCCCTCAAACTTATTATCTGTACCTAAAAACCAAGGTGCGCAAAAGATAATAGGTCCACACAAATCATCAAGTTCATAATAACAAAAATGAACACATCACAAAAAAGGTTGTGTGCTTCTTTATTTTCTAAAAAAAAAGAGTACAGAACTACACTATCCCTCAGCAAGGGTTGCAAAAGAACATAAAAAAGGGAGAAGCTACAGTCCCTGAACCTCTCCAGGGTGGGCTGAGAGCTCTCTGACTCGACATCTTAAGTCGGCTGTACGGGTCTCCACAGTCGCCAGGACTCGACGCTTAGCTTCTTGACGCATCAATTCAACAGCCTCAGCGGAAGTTTCGCTCTCATGCTTCTCATCAAGCTGTTGTCGCTGCTGAGCCAAGGCAAGAGTCCGCTGAGTAAAAGTCGCTTCCTCCTGCTTGAATGCTACGTGTTCAGCCCGAACACGTTCGGCATCTAACTGGAGTCGGGCCCGTTGGTCCTCAAGGCGGCACATCTGGGTGTTGATCTCTGCGATGTTAGCATCCAACGTAGCTCGCGTTTTCATCGTCTTCTTCATGGACTGAGACAACTGCTCTACCGCAGCCTCAGTTTCAGCCACCTCGCACTCCCAAATGCCCACAGTGGCCTGGTAGGAAGACTCGATCTCGGCAATCAACTTCCCCTTCTCCGCATCTATCAGGACGGAGAGGTCATTTCGCTGGATGCGCTGAAGTTCCGCAAGCCGCTCGTCCAGCTCGATCACCGAAGCCTCCAGAATTTTGGCCATATGGTCGTGGCCTTGGTGAACGCGGATCAGCTCGATACAGGGTATTGCCAGAGTTCTTGTCGTCGCAAAGCTCCCGTTGGCATCCATCACCGCAGATACACCCCTCTGCAGCATTTTGTACACCCCCTCGACGTGGAATTTCACATATTCGTCTGTGTCCGCCAGTACCTACGGTGTCATAGCAGGAGTTGGAGGAGCTACTACAGTTAGCAGACCAGAAGAAGATCCGTCAACCTCAACCTGCGAGGCTTGAACCTCGGCATCAATAGGCTCTTCATCGACAGGGGCCAGATTGCTAGCCCGAGGAGCCGAAGGAACAGAGGAAGTCGGCATAGGCGTCGAGATAGTACCCCAAGTAGAAGGAGTAACAGAGGGTTCCACACCCTTGCCCTTCTCAAGCCCGGAGGAACCACCGACGTCAACGGCCACCTCTTCTACCCCCAACGTCCTATCAGCGACCGTTACCTCCCCCGGCAGAACGGGAAGATTAACACTCATCTCTTGGCCCGCCCCGGGAGACAGGACCGGCAGAAGGGTCTCATCCTTCTCAAATCCCTCTACAGGGACAGAATCTGTCGCTACCTCCTGATCGGTAGCCACCTCAACTTCCACGGTTGAAGCTGGGGTAAGACTCGGCAATGATATAGCCGACCTCCCCTCATCATGACAAGGAGGGGAATCAACCCTCTCCTCTGTCCCAACCATATCTGTTGCCCCCGCAACAGACTCTTGCAGCTCTGGAGCAACGTCATCCGAAGGCGACGAACTCCAATCCACCTCATCATCAGGATGCCTCGAGTCCGTAGGACCCTCAACATCCAAGGCCTCCACGGCAGACTGTACCTTCCCGGAATTTGTTGCAACCTCAAAGACAGGAGATACTAAAACCTCTGCAGGAACGTCTTCGGGGCCCCCCTCCACGGGAGACATTATCATCGGTGGAATGCGCTCATCAGAAGAGCCTACCACCTCCTTCGGTTTACTAGCACCCGATTTTGAAACACGGGACTTCTTCTTCGATGATCCCTGCAAGAAGAAAAGCATAAGTCACCACAATGACAAAATGAATTAG
Source organism: Iris pallida (assembly GCA_029216955.1). Taxonomy (NCBI): domain Eukaryota; kingdom Viridiplantae; phylum Streptophyta; class Magnoliopsida; order Asparagales; family Iridaceae; genus Iris; species Iris pallida. The sequence goes on from JANAVB010009656.1 coordinate 26,157, forward strand.
AATTACGGAGCACTCCTTACCTCAGCAGGAACTGATCCCGTTGGCGTTATGAGTGGTACTTCCATAACCTTTGGAGTCGACGTCTTTCTCGACCTTTTCGGTACAGAAGAACCAGCTTCTGTGTTAGCCCGCCTCTTTCTAACAGACGGATCTCTCACTGGTGCTGTAGCAGCAGCCCGATATCCCACCAATTCTGGTAGACGATATGATCGGGCTGCCATCAACATATTCGCCGTGGCCTCCAGCTGAGTTCCAATGATGAAACTAGTCTCCCTGTCATAACTAGGAGACGCAGCATTCATAATGCAATACAGCTTGGCGGCCGGATATAGGATCTGCGGCCGAGGGTTGCGGACTGGTGTAGTAAAATTAACGCTAATGCATCCAGCGTTATAATACTGCCAGCCCTAGGCTCCATCCAGCAAACTCCCGATGAAGCCTAGACTGCTACTGGGATTCCGCAACATCAGCTGGGTATAGCTAAATTGATGAGCAAATCGGCTTGGCAGATATGGCTCCATATAACATCTATTCTGGTTGCGGTAGACCAGGTGAGAAGGCCGGATACTTTGCAACCAACGAAAACTCCATTTCGGCAAAGTGACCGCATCTTCGCCAGAGTCAACTAAATCTTGGTCGGCCTCAAAATCTTTAAAGATCGGGCCAACCTTGACAATCTTCCACCCCTGAAGGTAGGACAAGACTCTCCTGCAAACGGGGACGCCAGTGTATAACCACTTCCTCTTGTAGAAGCGGCGGATGAAGGCATCCCCTTCAACATGATCCTCCTCCGGACCAGGACTCATCACGTTCGGATGATGCAAAATCAGCCATCCTATAAGATAATGGAAAGACAGCTCAGCCCGGGGAAAGTTGTCATTGTTACCTTTCTCGTGGATCACATCATCAGCAAAAGACCTCAAACCGTGCAACAGGTTACACACCATCGCGGGGAGGAGAGCTAAGGGTCGTCCAAAAGCCAACTTCACGACAGGCAAAATAAGATTCCGATGCACCCTCTCTACGGCACCGGATCTACCTGCAAACACGCAATCCCGGAGCCATATCATCAAGTAGGCTGTCAACACTGCCTTAGATGACATCTGGTGCCTACAGTGCCAGAAGCAGCTATATATATCCTTGCCGCTCTCATCCGAACGTGGGGTCCTCTCGTCCAGCCGACTTATTTCAGAAGTCACCTCCGCGGGCTTCAGTCCCTGCGGAGTCGCAAACCGGATCCTCGAAGGATCCACCAAATCTTGCTTAAAGACATAGTCCCTCCAAGCAGTCACATGAGGCTGGGTCTTGCCCTTATCCCTCCGGTGCATCAGATAATGGTGGCTCGTCACCTCTTTGAATACAGCCATCATCTCCGGGTCCTTATCTTCCAGAACCTGGATCTCCTCATTTGACGGGAAATATTCTTCGTACGGCTCCGAGCCCCAAGGAAGCTTAGACACTTCATACATCTCATGGAGAGCCAACCCCAACTCTCCCACCGGAGTAAAAAAGCTGCCAGTATGGGCATTGAATAATTCCAAGAGCGCAAGGAACATAGGCTTATTGAGATCCACGCCTGCCTGCGTAGCCCGAATGGCGGCTGTCAGTCCGATCTCCTTAAGCTCAACTTTGAACCTTGAAAGCACCCAAGTGGTCAACTTATCCCACCTCAGAATGTAGTGACACCAACCTTCGACTCTAAAGCCACTTGTCGGGTACATGACCTTCGCTGTCAGCATCCGATTTGCAAAGGTCGGGACACTGAAGGGAAACGTATCATTTGGGACTTCACTGTAGAGGCTCCCGGGACGCAAGGCTCGATAACTGAACGAGGAACCGGCTCGTGAAGCAGCCAAAGTATCTCGCTGGTTCGAGGTAGCATCGATCGAAAGGGTACCTCCCAAGGCCCCTCCTTGAGAAGGAGTAAGTTCCCAACCCATCCTTCTCTTCGAAGCTAAACGATAAAAGGCCGTCAGCGGCAACTGGCGGTCAACCTGCTGCATGTATAGAACCATGCCTCTGGCAGAAAAGAACCAGTCTTCTTTGATCTTCAGTATGTTCGCTTCAGAAGAGACTAGTCGGTCGCCAAACAGAAAGACAGGTTTTAAGAAAGACACATCTTCAGATTCAGCAGACTTTAGTTTACCACTCTCCATCATACTCTGGAGGAAAAGTGGCAACTGGTTCTGGATTTGCAGCATTCTCTCCCGGGGTTGGTTCTGTAAGATAGCATCTTTTGCAGGGTTGATCACCGCCTCATCAAAATCAACTCCCATTTGGCAAAGAGAAGCATCCAGGAGGACCTCATTCAACAAAGGGATCGTCATCGACATTGGCACAACAAAAGTGGAAGTCAGGCAAAAAGACAAAAGGTGTCAAATAGATTGACGCATCGTCAGGGTATAAACCCATGCGCGTCAGCTTCAGCGCATCATCAGGGCGTAAACCCATGCGTGTCAGCATTGGAGCTTTGGCGCATCATCAAGGCGTGAGCCCATGCACGTCAGCGAAGGCTTCGGCGCATCATCAGGGGATAAAACCCATGCGCGTCAGCAATTAAACCTCGGTGCATAATAAAGGCCTAAACCTATGCACGTCGGCAGGATAAAACCTCGGCGTATCATCAAGACAGAAGTCCATACGCGTTGGCAGTTTTGAGTTAGGGCGCAGTAAGGCCCAAAACTTGTGTGAAAGAGACGATACCCACCCGACACCTCGGGATGAACGTCGACAGGAGTCGCAAGGGTGATAGGTGCATCCTTCTCTACAGGCTCCTTTGCTTTCTCCTTCCCCTTGCCAGCACCGCCGCGAGGAGTCTTGGGAGCCATGTTCTCAAAGAGAAAAAAGTTAGGGTTTTTTGAAGAAAGACTCTAAATAAAGCAAGGGCACAGAGAAGAAGAACTCTCTCTCTCTCTCCATCTCTCACCTATTTATAGGCCGTGGTCACACGCGTGAACCGATGACGAGTGATCTCAGCCGTCGTCTCGGGTCCCGTGAAGATAACAGCAGATAAAACCAAAAGATCATCATTAATCTTTTCGGTTACCGAAGCATCATCATATGCATTAACTGAGAGGAGCATGCGCCCGAACAGGCATGCGCCCGAACATCATGCGCCCTGACCTCCATGCTTCTTGTTCAAAGTATTCCAAAACTTATTCAAAAGTTTTGAAAACTTTGAAGGGGGTCTTGTAGAAGCATGGAATTTCACAAACAAGAAAGCCCATGCGCCAGACACTACATGCGCCAGAACTCGGACAGAACACTTCACAGCAAAGTCAATAAGTATAGACATTAGAAGGACTTTTTATTTATATACAAAAGTCTATTACATGTCTAGAAAAGGTTGTACAAAGGAGAATTTCTACAAAGGAAAGATCCCAAGTCTACAGCCAGCGGCCACTATGCGCCTCCAGATAGGCGCAGCAGTCACCATGCGCCGCCAGTTAGGCACAGCAGATACCATGCACCTCCAACCAGGCGCATCCCACCATCTCCTCAGCAGCTCAGTTATGTGCATCCAGCTCAGTTATGTGCATCCCTTCAGCAGCCCAGTTATGTACCGCTCTTTCAGCCAGGCTCACCTGATAAGTGCTTCGACTAAACAAAGCATTTAACCCTCTGGCTGGAACCAAGGAAGAGAAGAGCACCGCAAATCTGTGGCCAGGGGAGGCTTCGAAAGAGCCTCCAAAGACCAAGGAGGACCGTAATCGAAATACGGCTAAAGGAGCAGCTTTCAACACAACCAGAGTGGGCGACACCCACTTTGAAGGAAGAAAGAGCCTAGCACCGCCATTCCGATCTACGGCTCTTCCGAAACAACGGAGACAAGGCCCGAACATCCCTATCTTTGGATGCAACAGGCATCTTCCACCTGCCTCAGAAGCCCTCGACTACGTCTTTTGGATGTAACAGTCACCTTCAAGTGCATCAACGACGACATGGCGTCTCATCTTCACCCTCGGGAACACTTCATCAACAGAATGCACCCGAATACCCAAGTTTATGTTGGAGGTACGTGAGAGAACGAGAAGCAAACCTTCTCTCCATGCCACTATTTATAGGCCGGGCAAACCAAACCCACGCGCCAAGTGGATGGCTCTCCGAATTCCGTGCAATAAACTCACATTAAATGGATGAACCAGACGCCTCGACTTCAGCCAAAACGGCTATTTAAAAGCACTCGAGAAGCAAAACAGCCGCATCATTAAAGACGTGTCGGATGCGCCGGCTGGACAGCGCATCACACCCCTTCAAACACCAAGCGCCTCCCACAGATGCGCCCTGTACCGAGCGCATCACAGAGGATATGCCCCCATACGTCCCCATACGCCTAGTAGAACATCAACCAACGCGCCCACTCAGCTGTCCATCGAATGTCACCAACATTAAATGCTGAACTGACAGAGTTGGCAGCACGCCTCCCCAAGTCTGAACGGTTGACAGCTTTTACAGAAAACGAAGCGTCCACAATGTCAGCATCATTATGACTTTACCCCGACGGCTACTGCCACATGACCATCCAACCATCCGTATGTGCCTCAAAAGCCATGCGCCTTAGACCCTTCACTGATCCCTAAAGACAGAAGAAGAGTCTCCAGTTGAAGCTTTGTATGCGCCTCAAAAGCCATGCACCCCAGACTGATCTCTGATCCCGAAAGACAGAAGAAAAGTCGCTCGCATGCGCCTCAAAGGCCATGCGCCCAGAACGGTTCGTGACTCCTAAAGGTCACGAGCCAAAATCTCATCATGCGCCCAATCCAAGGTGTATCCCACCAAATCATCCCCCCATCAGATCCGAGATCTCCGAGCCATGAGTCGACGACACGTGTCCTTTGACTCAACTCATCCAAGATTTCAGCAACAGAAAGATCTTCTCCTCTGCTACGTGCCGGCTCACAACAGCAGTATGAAGAATTTAACCCCTCGAGTAGGGCGCATCATCCATGCGCCTCCATCAGCAATCTCCACGTGGCGTCCCCACGTACCGGCGTATCCTACATATGCGTGCATGAACAACCAACCTGCCCAGCTATAAATAGAGGGATCATTTCCTTTTTCCACAGACACATACGGACAACGTACAGAATCCACAACGAACATACAGAGAATCACCAGAGAGGCAGAGATAGACACTCAACGTCTTCCTCCTCTCGGCAATCTCCAGCACCCAGAGCAATCTACACCTTCAGAGAATCGATAACCGTCGTCAACCCGTCAACGGAGTCAATGCATTACCACTCGCTCCATTGGCACTAAGGACCCAGATTAAACAAAAGTGTACTCCTAGGACTACATCTAAGTCCTATATTGTAACACTGTTCTGTTTGTGTTAAAGTTTTCAATCAAACAATTTTAATGGCAAACAGCAGTAGCAGCAGTACAGTTATCCCAGATCGTCGAGGAGTTTCCAGATGTTTTTCCAAAAGAGCTACCAGGAATGCCGCCAGAGCGAGAGATCGAGTTTACCATCGACTTGATTCCCGGAACAGCCCCAGTGTCAGAGAGAGTCTACAGGATGGCGCCATCAGAATTGGAGATATTGTACAAGATGATTGAAGAACTCAGACCAAGGGATTCATTCGTGCTAGTGGATCGCCTTGGGGAGCCCCGATGCTTCTTGTGAAAAAGAAGGATGGTATGTCCAGATTATGTGTAGATTATCGTACCTTGAACTCAGTGACAATCAAGAACAGATACCCTCTCCCGAGGATAGATGACTTCATCAACTCAAAGGGGCGTCAGTATTTTCAAAGATTAACTTGCAGTCAGGATACCATTAGATCAGATTCAGAGAGTAGGACACCCCAAAGATAGCTTTTAGATCGAGATATGGGCATTGGGAGTTCCTTGTCATGTCCTTTGGATCAACCAATACGCCGACCGTATTCATGGACCTCATGAATCGCATCTTCATGCCTTATTTGGATCAGTTCGTGATTGTGTTCCTAGACGACATCCTGGTCTATAGCAAGAGTAAAGTGGAGCATGAGCAGCATCTCCGAGTTGTCCTCCAGATTCTTAGAGAACACCAGTTGTATGTCAAGTTCAGTAAATGCGAGTTCTGGCTCAATCGTATTTCGTACTTGGGTCATATCATTACCAGATGAGGGGTGGAAGTGGATCCCCAGAAGATCGTGGTCGTTGAAACGTGGCAAGTACCTAGCACAGTTACAGAAGTTCGTAGCTTTCTTGAATTGGCCGGCTACTATCGGCGATTTGTTTCAGACTTTGCTCGAATTTCAGCTCCATTGATCCAGTTGACCTGCAAGGATGTGCAGTTTGCTTGGATAGCAGAGTGCCAGGATTCTTTTGAGAAGTTAAAGCGAGGCTTGATCACGGCACCCATTCTCACGCTTCCAGATGGAACCGGAGGATTCTCAGTATATTGTGATGCTTCAGGCAGAGGTTTAGGATGTGTTCTGATACAGCATTGGAAGATAATAGCTTATGCATCATGCCAACTTCGTGATCATGAGAGAAATTACCTAACCCATGACTTGGAGCTAGCAGCAGTAGTGTTTGCGCTTAAGTTGTGGAGGCACTACTTGTACGGAGATATGGTGGAGATTTTTACCGACCACAAGAGCCTGAAGTATGTATTCACTCAGAAGAAACTTAACATGCGTCAGAGAAGATGGCAGGAGCTTCTTGTGGATTATGATATCAATTTGCAGAATCATCCAGGAAAGGCCAATGTCGTAGCAGATGCATTGAACAGGAGAGCCGGAGTTTATCTTCTAACAGCACAACCAGAGTTGTTAGCAGATCTTCAGAGGATGGGCATAGAAGTTGTCCTTCCTACCAATGCGGTATTGATGGCCAGCATACAAGTTCAGTCCACTATAGTCGAGAGGATCCGGATGGCACAGTCAGCAGATTCCAAGCTTCAGCGACCAGAGCAGAGTGTGAGGCGGGACGTAGACCATAGTTATGTATTCATAATGATGGTATACTTCGACATGGTAAGCGTCTTTGTGTACCCAGCGGAGATATCAGATAGGAGATCATGGCAGAAGCTCACAGTTTGCAGTATTCCATTCATCCTGGTGGTACGAAGATGTATCGTGACATCCGACAGCACTTTTGGTGGAATGGCATGAAGCGAAAGATAGCCCGGTTTGTCTCTCGGTGTTTGGTTTGCCAACAAGTCAAGGCTGAACATCAGAGGTCAGCTAGACTTCTTCAGCCCTTGTCGATTCCAGAATGGAAATGGGATCATATAACTATGGATTTCGTGACTGGATTACCTAGATCCCCAGCTGGTAGAGATGCTATCTGGGTTATAGTTGACCGGCTCACGAAGGTGGCCCACTTTCTCCCGTTCAGAGTAGGTCAGTCGACGGCTCATCTAGCAGAGATGTACCTCAGGTTGATAGTCAGGATGCATGGAGTACCAGTCAGTATTACCTCGGATCGAGATTCCAGATTCACTTCACACTTTTGGCAGAGTCTCTAGAAGAGTTTGGGGACCCGTCTCCAGTTCAGTTCAGCTTATCACCCGTAGACAGATGTCCAGTCGAAATATACGATCCAGACTCTTGAAGATATGTTGCGGTCATGTACACTCGACTTTGGTGGTTCGTGGAAAGATTACCTGCACCTGGTGGAGTTCTCATACAACAACAGTTTCCAGGACAGTATCCAGATGGCACCGTTCGAGGCACTATATGGTAGGAAGTGCCGATCCCCGCTAGCATGGGACGATGTCGGAGAGAGACAGATGCTCGGTCCGAAAATGATTGCTCAGACCGTTGAAGTGGTCAGAAGAGTCAGAGATCATCTTCGAGTTGCCCAAGATCGCCAGCGTTATTGGGCCAATTTTTATCGGCGTCCCCTTGAATTTTCTGTCGGTGACCATGTATTCCTGAGGATTTTGCCTAACCGTGGTGTCATTCGTTTCGGCATACGGGGAAAGCTTAGTCCTCGATATATAGGGTCGTTCGATATCCTGGAGCGAGTAGGAGATGTGTCATATCGTCTCGCTTTTTTGCCGTCGTTAAGCGAGGTGCATGACGTGTTCCATGTATCCCAACTACGACGGTATATCCCGGATCCGAGTCATGTCCTTGATCATTCAGAATTGGTTGTTGGTACCAACCTTTCGTATGAGGAGAGGTCCGTATCCATATTGGACCGAAGAGAGAAGATACTCAAGAACAAGACTATCAAGTTAGTCCGTATTGCTTGGGGTCATCACTCTTTGGGTGAGTCAACGTGGGAGCGTGAGGATGATATCCGATCGCGATATCCCGACCTATTTGACTCGTGAGGTATAATGTCTTCCTTATGCCTCATGGCTTCGATTCCTTGCTTGCATGATTGATTGCCTGATTGCTTGGCTAGTATAGCTTGCCTAGGATTAATATAGCTTATTCTTGCATCTCTAGCCTCTTGATTTAATTCCGAGGACAAAATTCTTTTAAGGTGGGTAGAGTTGTAATGCATGTGATTCGTATTACGTATCTGGGTATACGTGTACGTATTTTGACTCGTATTACATGCCTCCCTGCTTGGTTTATTTAACATTTTCATTTCTTGGTTCACCTTGGGATTGGTTCGGCTAAGCTTGGGTTTGCTTATTTGGTTCATCATGAACCAAGTGGACCGAACCAACTCCTACCTACCACCCCACTCCTTCCTTTATTAGTCGCTCAGTTTTCTCTGTCTCCTCATTACTTCTCCTTCCCCCACCATTACTCTTCTTTACATACCAGGAAGAGAGCTAGGCAAGTGTAACTTGCTTCACGAAGGAACTCCCATTTTGTTGTTCTATTTTCTTCTCCTCAAGATCTTAAGCCTCTTTAGTACTTAGTGTTTTCAAATTCCATGGCTCATTCTACATAGATCTAAGTTTCTAGTATTTTTGATCCTCTTGGTTTTGATCTACTAAAATAACTTGTTTTCAAAAACTAAGAGTTCCATGTAGTAGGCCTCATGATTTTGCACAAGTTTGGTTTTGGGATGGCCGGATTTCACCAAGTCCTGGCCGAGATGGAGTTACTGAGCTTTTACGCGTGTTTGCTTTGGCCATGGGGAGAAGATGAAGTTTTACGCATACGTTCTAACGTGTTAGCGTAGTGTTTAGCCCTTACGCCCACGTTTTACGTGTCAGCGTGTTATATCAGTCTTTTACGCACACGTTTTACGTGCCAACGTTTATTTCGGCCTTTTACGCTCATGTCTTAACGTGCCTGCGTAGTGCCCCTTTTACGCTCACGTATTGCGTGTAAGCGTATCCTGCTCTACGCTGAGTTATCAATTTTACGCTCGGGGCTCTCCTGCTAGCGTAAAATCGTGCTCGCGTAGACGTGGGCTCGCGTAAGTTTTACTAGCGTAAAACCCCTGGCTCGAGCAGACCTTCACGAGCGTAAAGTTGTTCGAGTTTTCCTCGCGTAAAGTTTTACTCGCGTAAAATCTGCTCGAGGGTTCGCGCGCGTAAAATTTTGTTCGCGTATAATCTTGCTAGCGTAAAGCCTGGCTAGCGTAAATCCCAGCCGTATGCTCCCTTGCTCGCGTACAATCGTGCTAGCGTAAAGCTTACGCATAAAGTTTCACTAGCGTAATCGGTGGTACGCGCATAGAAACTTGAGTTCCCATGGCGTATACCTTTACCTTTTATATATATTTTACGCCTATTTTATATCCTTACGCCTTTTGTCATGAACTTGAAAATCACGAATTTATTTAATATATTTGGAAATAATAATTAAACATGGCATGGTATGACAAGTATACTTGACATGATCATCTCGAATTGCTGTTGTGACGGCTAACATGACAGGGCATGACCTGACAAGATTGATTGACCTGGATACCGTGGACGATTGTGTTTGTACAAATAAACAATTATTGTCTTACATCATGTCTAGGACGGGGACCCCTGAATACCACGGTCAGAGGCACCTACTGAAATTGACTAAGGCTAATTAACTAGAATAATTCAGTAGACATGAAGAGATTCTCCGCTACAGACAATCCCGTTATCTGGGCGCATTCAGTGGACTTGTAGTCTACCGACGAGTAGGGCACATTTCCAGCACACAGTCGTGTGGTGCACCATTAATAAACGGACATTCGACCTGGATTTCCGGATGGTCTGTAGGGCTTGTGGCTGTTGGGATAATCTCATTGCATCTTGTTAGTAACTAGGCCTGTGATAACCCTAGTTAGTTAATGTATCAAGCCGTACTCATTGCTTGGCCGTAATTGATTGGATGGAGTCTAGTCCTGTCTACTTGTTATGATCCTGTACAAGATTGTATCATGACCTGATTTCTTATATCGATAAATATTGAGATACCAAGTTCTGTTCAGATGAAGGATTACAATTCCGGTCCTTGTTTGGTTTAAAAGTTGTAACTTGGCTATCTGAATAGTTCTATGGTTATCTTATCATATATCGTCCTGATTATGTGTGCTTATCTTAACAATAAGGATCAAAGGTCCAGTTCTGTTCAGGCGAAGGGTTACAATCCCGGTCCTTGTTTGGTTTAAGGGTTGTAACCTGGCTTCCGGAGCAGTTTGTGTCCTCTCTTCGTTATTTGTCTTATCGCGACCCCATGCCACGTTCGTCATGTTTTACCTTACCCTAATACCATGACTATTTATGCTTACCTTGACAATAAAGATCAGGGGCGAGGTTCTGTTCACGAAGGGTTACAATTCTGGTCCTTGTTTGGTTTAAGAGTTATAACCTGGCTTCCGGAGCAGTTCCTTATCCTCTCTTCGTTTATTGTTTTATTTTACCCTATGCCAAGGCTAATCATGTTTTACTTACCAATAGTATTTGAGACGGGTTTCTATTCAGGTGAAGGGCTGCAACCCCGGTCCTTGTTTGGTTTAAGGGTTGTGACCTGGCTACTTGAATGGTTTCTTCGTACTCAGTCTACTGTTGTTATCTCTATTATTATCAGTTCTTATTTACTATTTAACTTTAATACTCTATTGTGATATGCTGGTTTTAGTTCCTAAGTGAAGCCTCCCTTATGGCACTTGCTCTTTCTGGGGTCTGACCCAGCTGGCTTTGTGTGGCCAGATATCGGAGCAGCTCCAGAGGTTCTACCTATCTTCCAGCCAGATGGTGGCCACCAAGCGTAACCCTGGCAACGAGTGGGTTTCTTTTGTTCTTCCACTTCATTGTAAATTATTCTTTTGAGGCGTTTAGCCGACGAGCACGTGTTAGCTCGGTTGTACCTTTATTTACTGTCTGCCTACGGGCTATAACATGATTGACAAATCCTAGGGTTGATCATGTATGACTAAACTCTTGCTAGTCTTAACATTTTGTACGACTAACTTCATGATCATCCAATATGTAATGTATGGGACGCCTTGCTATTATATATTTGGTGCTCTGACATCTTATAACTATTAATGCTTGCTTGAGATTGAGACACTAGGCTTGTTCATGACCATAGGAGACTGATGGATTGTAGTCAAACCCTCATGTATCTAGACAGCCGTGACCGTATAACGAGGTGGGTTGTACTTCAATATACGTAGCTTGCTATATACGCTCCCGCTCTCCAGTATTCTGGTTCTGGGGCGTTATAGTAGACAAGGTCAAGATGATCAGAGACAGACTCAGGGTTGCCCAAGACAAGCAGAAATATTGGGTCGATAGCAGTCGAAGACCCTTGGAGTTCACTGATGGCGATATGGTATTTGTGAAAATATCTTCTACTCGAGGGACGATCGGATTTGGTTGATGAGGGAAGCTGAGTTCCAGTTATATTGGACCCTTCACTATACTTAGCAGAGTTGGAGAGGTGGCTTACAGAGTTGCATTGCCACCAAACTTGGATGGCGTACACAACGTCATCCATGTTTCTCAGCTGAGGAGGTACATTCCAGACCCCAGTCACGTCTGGGATCACTCAGAGCTGGAGGTTGGACCTAGCCTCACCTACTCAGAGCGGCTCATGGAGATACTAGATCGAAGGGAGAAGAGGTTGAGAAACACCGGGATACCGTTGGTTCGGGTTGTATGGAGGCATCACTCTCCGGAAAAATCGACTTGGGAGAAAGAGGATAAGATGAGAAAGGAATACCCTTACCTTTTTTCAGGTATGATTGTTTGTACCCTACCTTTAAAAATTTTGAGGACGAAATTTTTCAAGGAGGAAAGTTTTGTAACTCTTTAATTTTTTTTTTAATATTTAAAGTTGAATTATTAAATTTAAATTGTTGAAATAATATTATTATTATTTAGAGAATTCAATTAGTGATAACATATTTATTTTTTTAAATAACAACAAGAATACAGCATTTTGGAATAATGGTAGCACATTCATTTTGGATCAAGAAATAACTCAACCACCCCAAGTCTATCTCTTACCATTCCATTCTGTAACCCTGACCCTTCCATTCCATAACCCCAACCCTCCCATTCCATAACCCCCAACCTCTTCCATTCCCTAACCCCCAACCAGTTTCATTCCATAACCCCCGACCCTTCTATTCAGTAACCCCCAACCTCTTTCATTCTGTAACACTCAACCCTTCCATTCCGTAACCCCTGACCCTTCCATTCCGTAACCCCTAATTTATCCCTTCCCATTCGTAACTTTCTTTCATTTCTCTATAAAAAGAGAAATGTTAAGACAAAAATTAAGCACTACCATCTACCTCCTTTGGAGCAATCCAGCGACCTGCGCCGCACTCGTCGACCCGACCTTCTTTTCGTGTTCGCGTCTGCCCGTGAGCACCCTTCGAGGAGATTTGGTATGAAGCCGTGTCCAGATTCGTATCTTTTGGTGTCGGGTTGGATAGTGTAGTGTCAACTTACTGTTATATTTAATTTCTTGCATATGATATTTATTTAATAGTACTGTAGATTAGGTAATATGGTGTTGTTCTTTTGAGAGTTAAGTTTTTTATTAGTTTCCCTATTATAAATATTTGAGTTACTACTATCGTAATTTTAGAAGATGTTGCTGCTGATGTAGGTTTTGTTATATTTAGATTTAGAGATGCTATTCGATTATAGTATTTAGTTTTAATGATGTTGGTGGGCTTAGGTTAAATAAGTTTTTTTGTCGGGTTAAAGGTTCGGCAGAGGTGGAAATGCTTTGTGAAGCTAGTACAACAGTGTTGTATTTAGTTCTAGTTACTAATGCATTACAAGTTTTGTTTGGTCCCCTTTGTATGGTTCTTTTAAAGTTCTTTAATAGGTTAATGCTAGATGAGTAGTACTTCTATTTCGCTACAGGTTAAGAGGGTTAGTTTTTTGTGGTTTGTTCTAGAGATTTTGGTGTTTATCCATTTATATTAGAGTTCACTATTATTTTTACCTTGATTAACTCACATCATTATTTATTGATGTTGAAGACGGGACAAGCCAACTTTTCATTGACCTATAAATAATTTATCTATTTTGATCTATAATCAAAGTCATCGATTTATAATCGATTTGTTTATCTTTTTAGTGATACGATCTCTAATTAAAATTATTTATTACTTTCTGTTAATGATTCGACCTATAGTCAAAATTATTTCTCCTCTTTATTAATTCAATCTATAATGAATTAATTCTTGTTTGACTTAGGAGCTTGTCTATGATCCTCAAGTCAATGTGACTTTTAGTATAACGTTTTTATACAATATTTGGTACAACTTGATATTATATTATTTTATGTTTTTTTTTACCAAAACTTCACCCTTCTGATTTCTAATTTAGCATAACTTAAAACAAAGTTCATTAAAACAATTTTCGGTAGCTAAATTCAATTATAGAAATAAAATAGTGTTTGGTTGTTATTGATTTAAGATAGAATTAGGAGTGCTTAAATAAGGGTTAAGGGTAGATTTGGTTAGTTAGACTTATCTAATAGTGGAACCTAAGTTGTACCCTCTTTGAACACAGTGAGAGGACCTGGGACATTATCTCTTCTTAGCTCTATACCCTATCTTAGATAATGCAAGTACACTGCATCTTTTACTAAACTGAACATGAACTAGAACTTTGTATGTTGAACATTTAGGACATGTTTCCTTCTTATTACCAGTTGCATTTACTTTCAAAAATAAGTTGTATTTAATTTCCTCAAGTCGCTTTACTTTACACCAGTTGTTTTTACTTTTCACAGTCGTATATCTATTTATTCATGTTTTCTCTTGTGCATGGGATTGGGAAAAAGAACATTTAAATACATGACCAAAGCACATAGTGTAATATGAGTGGATAGCTTAATTCACATAGCACACTTGTGAATTTCGTTGGATCAGCTATACGCCATATCAGTTGCATTTATTTTTATCGTCATATTAGCTGATCATGTATTTACTATCTTTTCAGTCGTATTTACTTTTCACTTGAGCATGTTGCAGTCTATTTTCTTGTTGTACTTTCCTTTATTACCAATTCTTTACATATATTCTATTTGATAGTTCTATGTTTCAGCATACGTAAATTGTATGGTTGTACTTTGCTCATTTTCTGATTGGATCATTGTAGGTGAATTGACTGAGGATGAGTTGTTTTGTAACTCATATTATGGATCTGCCCCTGAGACGCTAGCTCATATCCCAGAGGATGTCTCTGCTAAGTAATGCCCTATAGCTTAGCTTACATTTAGTATTTGAATTTGGTTTGTAATAAATAGTTAACATTCGTTTTACTGGATTTGTCTCCAGTTACTCTTGCTTTAAGAATGTAATTAAATGACAGTTTGGACTTATTCTAGTTTATCTCGATATATGATATGATTATTATGATTCAATATAACATAATTTTGAAGATAATTGAAGGTTTAGAATAGCTTACTACGCGGTGTCTAATAACGTAGGCTGGATGTGTCTCACTCGTATCCGAATATTCGGGAGCCGGTCGTGACACCATGGAATCGAACCGATCGAAAATCGAACCGACTGAAGTCGGTCCGTTCGATTTTTTATACAGATTGGCTCTCGATTGTGTAAAATTCGGTTGTCGGTTCAGTCAATTTTTTACAAACGGTTCGGTTTGAACCGAACCGTTGCTCACCCCTAGTTGATCATTATCCATGATATTAAATGTCACACTAGGTTGCTTGTAAATATTGTAAGAGAAAAACAAATTTTGGTGTAATTAATTTTAAAGATTTATGGCATGTTTATAGAAATTTTTGGGAGTGAAATTATCCCTAATACCCTCAAAATATAGTTGTTATAAGGGTTTTTTGGTCATTTTCAGCAAAATAATCAAAATGCCCTTAAAATGATTAAAAAATAGCCCTCAAAATGGGGGCATTTTGGTCTTTTTGGGGTTCAAACGTTCAAAAAATAAGTAAACAATCGATCCGACCGGGCTGCCACAACTGGGTTTACAGGGTTTAACCGGCCCAACACGCGGTCAAACCGACCGGCCCGGGCCAGGGTTCGGTTCAAAATTTTGAACCCAGCTCGGACCCGCTGAGTACTCGGGTCGAGCCGGTCCGGGTCGTTAAGCGGGCTCGGGCCGGCCAGACCGGGTTTGACCAGGCTGCACCAGAGCCGGAAACCGGGCCGCCCTGCCCAACTAACACCATGAGTTCAACCCTTCTAATTCTGTGGTAACAACTTAGAAGACTTATCAAGTAGCATGAATTCCTCCAGATTGCATCTTTTAAATGTTTGTCAGTGGGATTTATAGTGCATCTATTCTTTTTTATAGTATATATATTGAAGGGTGAAAGAAAATTTTTACGGTATTATCACTTTATATAGTAGAATAATATATATTGAAGGGTATTTTGAAAAAAAATTACGACAAAGCCTACTTTTCGCATTATATAGTAGAATAGAGAAGTTAAAAATGTTTGACTACAATTAAATAATATAGATAATTAAATACTTAGTTAAAATTTATTAATTTATGAATTACGTTACGGCAAATAGCTATTTTTAAGCCTCTCTTGTAACCTAATATGGGTAGGGATTACCGATCAATGGGGATTTAAAGGACTTACTAAATTCAAATAGGATAAATAGAGATTTAAGAGACTAAGTTCAAATAGGATAAATGAAGATTTAAGAGACTTAAGTTCAAATAGGATATAAATGAAGGACTTAATTTCATATATATATAAAAGGTGAAATTAAAGAGGAATTTTTTTCTTAAGAGGTCCTATCGGGATTTGAACCCAGGTCGCCAGATTCAAAGTCTGGAGTGCTAACCACTACACCATAGAACCATTGTTGTTCAATTTTTGTTACTTTATTCTAATTAGTTTATAGAATAACTTGTTTTTAACGTTTCTAAGTTGCATTTTTTTTTCTTGATTGTTTGGTACCTAAGAACCTTGATGGCCTGAAATGCTAAGTGTCTCATGCATGCTTTTCATTCAGATATTCTTTTCAAACATTGCTTTATCATAGTTTGTGTATGTGCGCATTATAGGTACTTTATATTACTTGGGAAACAATAGCCTTTTATTTTTCATTTTTCTATACTTACCTAACTATCCATGTTAAATTTAATGAACAATATTAATTATTAAATATAGATAAGGATATTTTTGAAACAATTTTTTTACGCAAAGCCTCAACTTTTCTTATTATATATGCTAGTATATATTCACGTGCCTTGCACGTATTTCATAATACTTGAAAAAAGCAAATAATAGCTTCCTTAATTTTTCTTCTTCTATTATACATAATTACATAACTACCCAAATAATGAACAATTTTAATTAATAAATATAGATGAGGACATTTTTAGAACAAAAATTTTTACGGTGAAGCATACTTTACTTATTATATATACTAGTATAAATGCACATGTGTTGCATATATTTTAGATGCATGTTAATTTTTTAACGACTATTAATTTTTTAAATGAATGCATAATCCTAATACATTTTCTTCCATAATTAATGAAGGCATTCATTTAATTCTTTTAAATAAATGAATGATGATAATAGAAAGACTTACATTTTTTTTCTACCGATACATGTGACGCTTAAGAATCTTTAACAACTTTAACTAGGGCCCGACCAGCGGGTTGGTTGCCCTAGTCGAAGCTAAATTTGGTTGTCCCTTGTCCCTTGACTCGAGAAAAAATATTAAAAAATTACAACAAGTTGAAAATTATAAATGTGGTGGCTAAGGAAAATACGACCAATAATTTTTACAAATGCTAAGAAGCCAGTTGTCTTCGATTCCCAAGACAACGTGGAGCTCAAATTTTTAGTTGTGCTTCTGACTCCTGAGCTGCTTTAGGCCTTTCCAGTAGAATCTCAAAATATGAACATGAGGGATTGCCAGTTAAACTTACAATGATAAGTTGGCATGGACCACAAAGGCAAGGCGGAGAGCTGGGGACTGAGGGACCTGGGGGTGGGTTGCCCTAACCGGGGGTTGCCCAAGCCCGTTGGATTGTCTGGCTTACCCCAAGGTCTGCCCTGACTTTAACTATAACTTTAACTTTCGTAGTTAATGAATGCATTCATTTAATTATTTTAAAGGCTTAATTGCACTTTGATACCCTCAACTATTCCGCTTTTTCAAGTTGATACCTCAACTATTTTTTTCAACTTGATACCCTAAATTTTTTTGGACAATATACCCTTACCCAAAAATTAAAACTATCACTCAACCCCTCCCCTCCCCTGTCACGATCCGCTACCCAAATTGTTGGGCCGGGCCGAGTCATGTCCAGCCTACGCTTGATATTAAGCGTAGTAAGTTGTTCTAAGGATAAATAAGATCAGACCAAAGTGTGCTAACAATTCTATATGTAATAATGAGTCAGAATATATCCAAACACAAAATCATCTCATATATAAGTATGTTTCGAGTACATGGCTAAAATGTAAAACTGGATACAGGTCTAGTTACAAAATACATAGTCTAATACATAACTACTCTCAAAAGTCCCAAGTAAATAAACAAACTAGACGAATTTCCCCGCAAGTACATCCTCGTAAAGTATAGCCTGGTCCTCGGCAGCAACTCCATAATAGGAATCACAAAGCAACTCCTCCTCAGAAAGTATACCTACAACGTTATCATGTCAGGACGGAAGCAAGTACTAATTCTAGCAAACTAAATATACGAAACATGAAATGAACAGGAGTGTAATGAACATGAATCATGTTATATCATACTCTATCATGGCAAGGATACATATGTCATGGAGACAGATGTATATGTAATATTTAAAACTGTAGCAGGTACGTGATCGTCAATAGGTGTACAATGTGCAGGGTAGATGTACATACGCACAAATCCGCTTTGAGATAAAGGCCTACGGCGTAGTAACATATAAAATGAAACTATGCTCGCTACTGTAAAGGGGGCATGATCACGTACTCAACTATCAGTTTTCCCATAACTCCGTTGTTAAACATGTGAGAGATGTAAGAACTGTCCTAAGCATGGTAGGGACTGAAAATAATATAACATGTGAAGATTTAACTTGTTACCCCAAGGATCAGTATTTAACATGGTTGGATCACAGTTTATTGTTATAACAGTATATAAAGTTTGTAGAGGTACTTGCCTTTAGCAAAGCAAGGTAGTGATAGAAATGCTATAGATGTCTAGTGACTCGTCACTGTAGAAATAATACATAAACTTAGTTTTTTTACTAAGTTAAACACTAAGACATAGTAGTGCGATACGACTTTCTGACTGGACTCCTAGCCAAATGATGACTTTAGCATAGGAGACCAATGTGGGGTGACACCGTAGCTCCCATTCCTGGAAATTTTAAAATATTTATTTTATTTATTTATTTTAAATGGTGATTTTAGATTATTATAATAATTATTAGTTTATTATTACGTTAGATGATTTTAGTCATTATTAGGAATTGAGTACAAGGTGATTAGAAATTATGGCACGGATAGTGCAGTGACGTGCTTTGACTAGTGTATTAGCCACGCCGAGGAAGGCCGAGCCATAGTGATGCCCTAACTAAGAAAACCATGCTAAGTTATGACATGACCATTATAAATAGTTTAAATTATTTATTAATATTATTTGACATTAGGAGATCTGGTTGTACCAGGCTGGTCCGGACCGGACCAAGCCCATGTAGACATGCGGTACGTCCAATGACAATCGTTTTGATGGAAATTTGGTATGAGGGTATTGCATTTCATTTTAATGGTTAATGATTATTCCCTAAGTATTCGTAATTTAAATATTAAAATACTATTAGTATTATTCAGTGACTTTTATATAAATAGGCCCTCGTATATTTTGGAGATTTTAGACTGTACATATTGGTATATACGTCTTTATTTGGTTTATCAAATTTCGTTATTATTATTATTTGTTATTAATATTATTATTATTTTTATTATTATTATTATTGTTATTGTTATTTATTATCAATAATAATGAGGTTATTATGAAATAATACTATTCTACTATTATTGGTTATCTGTGTGTATATATATGTATATGTATATATAAATATTCGTATGTATATGTGCATATATAAATATGCGTATATATGTATGGATATATATATATTAATATATATAGATATATAATTTCTAAAATATATATGGGTGTGTATGTATGTAAAATACGTATGTGCGTATGTGTATGATTATATGTAAATATATATAGATATACGTATGAGTGTGTGTGTACATACATAATAAATATGTATATAATGAAAGAAAAGGAAGAATAAAAAGAGAACCCAAGCCCCAGCCTGTGAACTCTCCCGAGCCCATCAGAGCTCCCTACAGCCCAACCAATTCCGGCCAGAGCCCAGCCCAGGCCAACACCCACAGGATCGAGCCTCAAGTTTCCCAATGAGCCCGACCCATGTAAACCGAAACCAAACTTTGCTCAGCCTGTGCAAACAACAGAGCCCCCACACTGTATATATGTATCGAAGAGAAGCGATAGAAAGATGGATGACAAGCCAAAACCCTAGCGCCAAACCCTCCACCAGACCGCTGCTCCCGACCCGTGACCCTGCGCGTGCCCCAGCTGCGTCGGCCTGCCACCGCCACGCGCCACGGCGTGCGCGGCGAGGGGACAGCACCCAGCGCACAGCAGCAGCACCGCTGCGGGACTGACTTCGTGGCAGGTTCCTCGCCACCCCGCTTCATCGATTCTCGAACCGCTTGCACCGGTACATAGCTAACCTATACCACTATTTTTCCCTTCAAATAGATCCCATCGTCATGCGCTAGATTCTCCGAAATTCGATCCAAAGATCGAAAAAAAAGGGCCAAAACAGAACGCGTATACAGTCCCAAAAACCCAACTTAGTCATGATTTTATGATTTGTATGTTAGGAGTTTTAGAAAAATAATTAAAGGAAGTTGTAGATAACATATAGGGCTTCGACCCAATTTACAGAACCCGATTACGTCGACTACGCGCCGAGAAATCGGATCCCGAACTTGACCAATATCTGTTTTCAAAACTTAGAAAACCATCCACACGACGTGCGTCCCGCCAATCCGGGCAACGTGGTCGCGAACCGAAAGCATCGAAAGCTGTGTAATGGTTTCGTGGTCGTATGGACTTTGACGGAATTCAAATTGGTCGCGGTGTGCGCGACGAATTTGATCCGTATCCGTCGAAATTTACCGTATCGACCTCTGTGCAAATTT
>JANAVB010009657.1:0-49403 GCA_029216955.1 Iris pallida
AAGAAGGATTGGAAGGTCTACATTCAGACAGGGAAGAGTAGAGAATTGACCAAATGTTGTTTTCGATGCTAAACATGTGGAGCGTAGGGTTCTAACTTGGTGTGTTTCATCTATATTACATTTTTTAGACATTGTATTGCCCATAGGGATCTTATTTGTATCTGAGATCCGGACCTAAAGACATGGACCTTAGAGCATCTCTAACCCTATTGTGACTTTGGAAAAAAGTTAATGCCACATAGAAATGACAAAATTTTATTCAAAAGTTCTTCTCCAATGCAATTGTCAAATCAATTGTGAAACTTATGTGACAAAAATTAAAGAAGTCATTGTGAGGTTGATTGTCTTGTTCTCGACAATGCACTTGACAATGTCTTCTCTTCCATGTCATCAATTATGAATAAAAAATATTAGAAAAAAGAAAGAAGATGAGTAGTTGTCTTAAAAGTTGTCTTGGAAGTTGGAAAAAATACTTTTTATTTTCTCAATACTTTTGCATTGGAGAGAGTTTTTCTATCTCATTTTCTGTTGAGATATAATTTTGCCACATAAACAAGACATTGTCTTGTGGCTCATGCCACATAGGAGCCACCTAAGACTCACAACACTTAACAAGACAATAGGGTTGGAGATGCTCTTAGTCTCCCTCCAAAAAGATAGTGTTTCATCTGCATTGTGCTCGTGTGTGACGTAAATGTGTAAATTAGGCTCAAAATAAGGTTCATTTTGTGGAGTTTGGTCTTTTGTTTTAGAATTTTAGTCCCACATCGGCTAGGCCAAAGAAGTTTTATCTCTAGATATTAGCTATGCTCTTTTAGATATGCACATGTGATGTGAAGGTGCACATGGGTGTGTCATGTGGGAGTATTTTTCTAATGGGAAAAAGGTTAAATCAACAATGAAGCATTAATAATTTTTGCTCTTGGAAAATTTATTTTCATTGGAGCTAAGTCCCGTAGGGACTTGGCGACTCGGACTCGGGCTCATGAGGCGTAATGTGACGTTTTGTTGGCGCACTTTGCACTTTTAAGTTGCGCTCATTTGCGCGAGCCTCTTGCGCAGTTTGCACAGGTTGCGCGCGGTGCGCAAGTGGCGCAAGTGACGCACATTGCGCGAGTAGCATAGTATGCGCATTGTGCGGCTTGCGCAGGTTGCATGGGGTGCGTGTGGCGCAAGTGGTGCTGTACGCGCATTGTGCTAGTTGCGCTGGTGGCGCAAGTTGACTCAGATCGTGTCTATACACGATTTGAGCGGTTACAGCACGTTCGGGGCGGTGTTTCCCACGTCCCGAATGTTCTGCTAACTGGGCAGTTACTGTGCAGGCTTATATAAGGCTCTCTTCTCTCTCACAGTGTGCATACAAGTAAAAGAACATAGAGTACAGAAGTGTTTCTTAACACAAGTATAGAGTTCAGAATTTATTACAAATTTCTATAGACTTTGAGAGAGAAGAGTAGCGTTCACTACAAGAAAAAAGGCTTTTCTTGACGATAATTCCTCGTCAAGAAATAGGTATCTTGACGGTTGTGGATCCGTCAAGTATGTCGGAGTCAAGCAAAGGGCCCCCCCTTTCTTAACGGTCGCTGGAAGGGCTTTTCTTGACAATTTTTGGCCGTCATATGTAGTACTTTTCTTGACTACTTTTAGCCGTCAAGATAGCAGTTTTTAGAAACTGTCAATATAGGCAAAAACTTTTCTTGACTCCGGCCTAGATGACGGTTATTAGCCATCAAGAAAAGCATTTATTTACAGGCTATTATGCAGCATGATTTGAATTAAAATTGACGTTTGACATCCGTCAAGAGAAGCTATCCAAAGTACCGTCAAGAAAAGTTTGCCAAAATTCTATCAAGAATTATATATAATATTAATCCAACACATATAATATCACACTACCAGAATAAGTCGTTTTAGCGACGCCTAAAGACGTCGCTAAAACGACAAATTTCGTCGCTAAAAATATTTAGCGACAAAATTACCGACGTTTTGGGCTTGTCGCGGAAATGTAAGTCGTTGATCTTCAAAACGTCGCCAAACGTCGCTAGTACCGACGTGTACGACGTATATATACGTCGGTATATTACTGACATCTACCGTCGTGTCGTCGGTGGATTAGCGACGTGTATAACGTCGCTACGAGTCGGTAAATTTACCGACGATTACCGTCGTGTCGTCGGTGGTTTAGCGACGTGTTCAAAGTCGCTACACGTCGGTAAAATCCTAGAAATTTGCTGACGTTTACCGTCGTTTAAAATGTCAGTAAATGTCGATAATTCCTGGGATGATTACCGACGTGCACCCGACGTTTACCGACGTCCTCCGACGTATAAGGACGTCGGTAAACATCGGTACCCTGGAAAATATTGCAGATTTACCGACGTTTACCGACGTAAACGTACGTCGGTGGACGTCGGTAAACGTTGCTAAATCTGCAAAAAAAATAAAAATTAAAATACAGAATGTCCATTTCTCCCTGCAGTTTAAAAAGATAACCATAACCAATATAGGTTACACAATCACAGAATATCCATTTCTCACTGTACACATGTTTCAGTCCCTATAACCAAGTCTACAACAATCACACAACAACAAGTATCCAAATAACCAAGTCTACACCAAATATCCAAATAACCAAGTCTACAACAATCACACAACAACAAGTATCCAAATAACCAAGTCTACACCAAATAACAAAGTCTACAACCAAATAACCAAAGTCTACACACAACCAACAAATAGAATAGGATCCAAACATCCAAATCTACACAACCAACAAATATCCAAGTCACAAATAAAGAATAAAACAAACACAAACAAACAGTCCTAACTAGGACTACTAGGAATCTGGTGCAGGAGGGGCACCGCCGCGACGAAGGGATAAGAACAACTCATACTCCTCAAGTGAAATCGATACCGATGGAGCAGGCAGTGACGTCGGTAGATTCGGTATCGAAGAAGAAGGCGGTGGAGGCGGCGGAGTCGATGACGATGAAGGCGCACCCGGAGGACCAGCACGCTCCAACGCAGTAAGTCGCTGGTGGTATGAATCCATGATAGATAACATTCTATCACTGCTCTGGACCATCGAATCCTGCGCCAATCTCAGCCACTCGGCCATGGTCACCTGTCCTGTCTGCAGCTCCGTCACCGTGCGCTCTAACCCTCCAACGGTGCGCTCTGTCCTCTCAGTCGTCTCCATGAGGTCCATAATGTCGCGGTTGAGCGCATCCAATCATGCTAGCAGCGCAGGATCGTCCATAGGGTGCTGAGACTGCTCCTCGATCCGTCGTAGCAGGTCGTTACGGAGAGACTCCATCATCTGGTGGACTCGAGCAGACTCCTGGGATGGCTGTGGACCATGCACACTAGCAGGAGATACCCTAGAGGACTGGGTCGCAACTAGGGCGCCATAGGATCTCGTACCGTAGTACGTACCCCTACGGAGTCCACCAGCGGCGGTCATCCACAGCTCGTCCGCCGACGGAGCTTGAGTGGGCTGCGAGGAAGTATCGGCCTCTCCTGCATCAGGTGCACTAGCAGCCGCCCGTTCCCGCAGCCTCTGATACTCGGCCTAGAAAGTATGGATAGTACTCTATAATTTCTAATTTCTAATTAATGTACTTATTATTACTAACTACATGAATATTTATTTGCATCATATTTACTAAGTTATATTAAAATTGATACGAAGTATTAAATTAAGATAACGTATTGTAATACTTACATAAGTCTGCTCGGCCCTCTCGTCAATAAGGTCACCGCCACGACGATAGGTGGCCAGGAAGACGGTCACCATGTCGGCATTACCGACCTTCCTTACCTGTAATTAAATATATTATCTTAGTAATAATTTATCAATTTTGCATTAAAATAATATTTCTAAAAGAGGAAGACATACCAGACGACGAAAATGTTCCGTCATCGAAATCGACCCACCGCACCACTTCGAGGCATGTTGCCTAGCCGCCTTGGCCTTCTCCGACTTCTCCTTGTACCTTGGCTCATCGAATCGAGCCTTCATCGCATTCTACTGATCAGGGGTGATCCAACCTTGGATCGGCTTTCCGGCAGGATCACGATCCTTCTGATCATTGATAGCATCGCGGATCAGCTTGGCAGCGACGGCAGGAAACATTCCCTCGATAAGCTCGGCCCGGTGCGGTGGATAGAAAAACATATCCTAGAAGAGCGCAAACCAAATATTTATCGGTTATATATAATATGCAAAAATTATATGATTCATGTTAAAAGCAAATATATTTTAACCTTGAAGTGCGCAAACCAGAAGGCCTTCCTCTCATCCGGAGCATCAGAGTAGTTAATCCAAGCACCACCATAATTATGCCTCAGCATGTGGCCTAGACGTCTCTGTACCTCTAGGGGACGATATCTATACAAACATATTATATTCATGAAAAAAGTTAAATTATGATAAAAACAGAAAAAAAAATAATAAACCAAAATACCTACTTTGTACCGTCGGCCCAGATCTCCGTCCTTCTCTCCTCCGGAGGTGCGCACGCATCATCTGCATGATGCTGGTCGGCTGTTGGCACCGCCGCCTCGGCCGTCGTCGCAGCCTCCGCCATCTGCTCATCCGTCTCCATCGTCGTATCAGCAGCAGGAATGCTAGACGGGCGAGCACTCTCAACAGGCCTGGAACTACTCGTCCCAGGAGATATGCCACGTGACGTCGTCCCAGCAGGCCCAGCTACTGTCCGATATGGAGGAGTAATCGGCGACGAGGATCCAGAGCTGGTACCAGTAGGAGGTACCGAAGGAAAACTCCGTCCTCTAGTAGTACCTGTAGGAAGTACCGGAGGATCATGACCTCGTCGTCCCCCTCGGAACACTCCGCGATGACCTGCCATACCTGATAACAGCATATGATAATACAACAAATAATAGAGACTAGAAATATGAAAGTACAACAAATAATAGAGACTAGAAATATGAAAGTACAACAAAGACAAGATAATAACCAAGACAACATATGATGATATATTCTACAATAAATATCTAAGTCCAGATAATATATTCTAGAAGAAACATCTAAGTTCAGATAAGTATATCTCTCTCAATCATCTTCAGAATAATCATCTTGTTCGTCTTCCTCGACCTCATCTTCCTCTTCCTCCTCATCTTCACTTTCATCTTCGCCTTCGTCGGCTTCGTCTTCCTCTTCGGATAATTCTTCATCTTCTATATTATGTGTCGTATAATGCGTAACTTTCGTAGAGTCCACATCGACAATATTGGTTACAAGAGGTAGCTCGTCCTCCTGGTAAGCTTTTTCGTCAACATCAAAAGTATCTCTAGCTTTAGTCTTGCATAATGCCTACCAGTCAGACTTCGTTGCTCCCCATCTCGGATAAGCTGTAAAGTACACGAGCTGAGCCTGAGTTGCTAGGACAAACGGTTCGTAGCCTTGATATCTACGCTTGTAGTTTATATCCACAAGACCATGCTTGTCAATTTTTCAACCTTGATTTTCAATCGGATCGAACCATTCACACTTGAACAACACGATCTTTGCAGGTTCTCTGCCATTATTATATGACAACTCCACAATCTCTCGCAAGATGCCAAAGAAATTATTTCCTGGATCGACGTCTTTGTAGGTCGAAGACTTGATACACAAACAACTGTTTTTCGTGGAATCAAGATCCAGGAAGCTGTCTCTGATCGGAGCATTTGTCGACTTGAACCGAAAGTCATTGACACAGTAACTTGGCCATATTGTAACAAAAGTAATTGGTCCCTTGGCAAGAGTTCTAATTAATTCAATCTCGGGTGAAATTAGACAATCGACCTGAATATCAAATAAGCGATAATAAGTTATTTATTGCGCAGTTGCATTAGAAGAGGCCAGTAATTACCGAGCTACTTACATATTCGCTCAACCAAGAAGGAAAATGACGTCTCATTTCTTGTTCTAATGCTTCGTCTGTTAGGTAGGGTCTAACCAGCCTCAACTCATCATTATATATGCTGGAAAACAATGAAGCAACCGCCGATTAGTACAATAATAGTAGCTTATACTATTATATTGAGATGACATAAACACATCATCCTGAGTTACTTATCCCTCTAGCTTCCCCACTTCATCCTCGTCTCAATTGAGTAATACATACAACTGAACAGCCCTTAGCTCTTCGTCATTCAAATATCTCTTCTTCATTTTCCCCAAATATTTCCGGACACATTGAATACTTTCAGTATTCCATCATTAAATTCTTGATATCCGTCGTCGTTTCTCGGAGCCCTCGTTCTATTCGTAGCAACATGAGGTTTGAAATAGGAGGAGCAGAAATTTGTAATCTCCTCGAGAATATAGGCTTCACAAATAGAACCCTCAACCCGAGCCTTATTTTTTACCTTTCTTTTTAGGTGATTCAAATATCGCTCGAACGGGTACATCCATCAATATTCGACGGGTCCACCAATACGTGCTTCGTAGGAAAGATGAATCGGCAAATGCTCCATAGAGTCGAAGAATCCAGGAGGGAACACCCTCTCTAGCTTGCACAGTGTTACCGCAATATCCTTCTCTTGCTTTTCTAGACGATCAACGAGCAATTTCTTAGAACAAAGGTCCCTGAAGAATATGCTAAGCTCCGTCAATGGATCCAAACTGCCTACGGTAAGAATTCCCGAAATGCAATCGAAATTAACCGCTCCATGAATACGTGACAATCATGGCTCTTCATACCTGTCAGTTTGTTCTCCTTGAGGTCGACGCATCTTCTCAAGTTTGAAACATACCCATCTGAAAATTTCAGACCTTGAATCCACCTACAAAGCCTCACTTTATCCTCCTTCTCCAGTGAAAAAATTGCCTTAGGCTACTTCTGTAGAACCCTAGAGGGGGGGTGAATAGGGAAATAAAATATAAACTACAACAATTGATGCAATAAAGGCAATTTAAAGAAAAGAGTAGAAAGATCAAACGCAAATGCAAGGATGTATCCTGGTATCCTCTTTTGAGGCAATCCAGTCCCGGAACTCTCTCCGGCTTTAATCCACTATTATCCAAATAGTACACACGAGTTTGGATCCGAAGAACTCGCCAACTTCAACACGAGTTTGGATCCGAAGACTCGCCAACTTCTACACACGAGTTTTCTTACGAAGGCTCGCCAACTTCAAACAACAGAGAATGAAAGCTTGTTGATCTTCTAACACTTGAAGATCGAAAGTGTACAACTCTTTAATACTCTAGCACTTAGGGAGAGGATGACAATGAAAAGCTTTGGAGAGTATTAATGGTGGAGCTCTTGGTTGTTGGAAAATTTATGAAGGAGTTGGTAAAGAAGCTCAAGAGAGAGAGAGCTTCCTTTTATAAGAAAACTAAGAGTGGGTGGCATTTAATGCTTCTGAATGTACGCAGACCGGCATGCCGTCGGTATGCCGCGGCATACCGCCGGTATGCCGTCCAAATAGTAACGGTCATATTTATGACCGTTCAAGAGCATTAAATGCGGATCGAAAACTGAGTATTCAAAATTCGGTATACCGCCGGTATGCCGGAGCATACCGCCGGTATGCCGACAGAAGTCACAGAAAGTTTTAGAGCTGCTAGAAACGGCATGCCGCCGGTATGCTGTAGCGTACCGTCGGTATGCCGACAAAAAATCACAGCAACTATTGTGTTGCTAAAAACGGCATGCCGCCGGTATGCCGCAGCATGCCGTCGGTATGCCGACATTTCGAGACAGCAACTTTCTGGAGTCCAAAAAGCGGTATGCCGCCGGTATGCCGAAGCATACCGTCGGTATGCCGCTTTTTATCACAGAAACTTTTCTGGACACGAAAACGGTATACCGCCGGTATGCCGGAGCATACCGCCGGTATGCCGCTTTTTGTCACAGAAACTTTTCTGGACGCAAAAACGGTATACCGCCGGTATGCCGGAGCATACCGCCGGTATGCCGTTCTGAATGACTTGATTTTCGATTTATGCTTTAAGTTATCATCCATCCTTTAGTGATTACAGAAATACCTAGACCAGTACAGACTCGAAGACACTAAGCAGGAAGACGCCGACTTTATGCAGGGAACGCCGGTGACTGCTACAGTCTTCAAGAAGGAGGAAGCCCTTGATCTTCTGAGAAAAAATGAATCTGAAGAACAGAAGACTAAACTACGAAGAAGCTGTTAATTACTCAAAATAAAATATGCCAACAACTTCAACTTCCCATTCCCGTCCTCTATCAAATGCAATGCAGGACGTCTACATATTTCTTCCAAGTCCAATCTAGCCTTTGGATTGCCTTTCGTCTTCCCCTTTACGTCCATTACAGTATTAATTATGTTGTCAAACACATTCTTCTCGATATGCATGACATCAAGGTTATGTCTAATCAGATTGGTGCTCCAATATGGAAGATTCCAGAATATACTCCTCTTCGTCCAGTTATGAGTGCGACCAAATCTGTCACACTTGTAGCCCGTAGCAGGCTGCTCAATAGCTCTTGGTAAATCTTTTACCTCTTCCTATATCGTGTATCCGGGCCACCTTGGCGGGGGATTAGCCTTCTCCACAATGCCAGCACGAAAAGCATTCATGTTCCTCCGGTACGGATGATCCTTCGGCAGGAATTGTCGATGACAATCGAAGAAGCACGGTTTGCCTCCGTATTTCAAACGGAAAGCCTTAGTGCTGTCCATACAATACGGACATGAAAGATGACCATGCGTGCTCCATCCAGATAACATTCCATAGGCCGAAAAGTCGTTGATGGTCCACATAAGTGTTGCCCGTATCTGGAAATTTTGTTTTCTAGATACATCGTACGTGTTGGAACCTACTTCCCACAGCTGATTCAACTCATCAATCAACGGCTGTAAATACACATCTATGTTCCTTTTCGGATTGTTCGGACCTGGGATAATAACGGTGAGAAACATATACGGAGTCTTCATGCACATCCAAGGTGGTAGATTGTACGGGGTGACGATCACAGGCCAACACGAATACTGGGATCCCGAAAGTCCGAATAGGATAAAACCGTCGGAGCAGAGACCCAATCTGACATTACGCAAATCAGAAGCAAAATCTGGATACTCTCGATCAAAGTGCTTCCATGCATCTCCATCAGATAGGTGATCCAACACTCCTTCGGTATGTTTTCGCTTATGCCAACTCATGTTTTCTGCAGTTTCCTTCACCATAAACAACCGCTGCAACCGCGGCATCAACGGCAAGTAGTGCATCGAAGAGGTAGGCTTCCTGGCACCGACAGACTTTCCTTTACCACATGCCTTATAGCGATCGACACCACAAAATCTGCAAGCGTCTTCATCCTTGTCGTCTTTGTAGTACAACATGCACCCGTTGCGACAGACATCGATTTTTTCGTATCCCATCCAGAGCGATCTAACCATCCTCTTAGACCGATAGAAGTCTTTAGGCAACTTCGCACCCTTAGGCAATATTTCTATAAACAACTCCATAAGACGATTGTAGCAATCTTGCGACATGTTAAAATCGGACTTGATGCTCAACAATCTTGTAACCACCTCCAACGGTGAATGATCCTCACAACCAGGATATAATGGAGTCCTTGCATTCTCCACCAACTCCATGAACTGTACAGCATCGGGGTACGGTGCCTCCTCAGGTGCATCATGATCATCCGGATCGAAACTAGGCCCGGCCGCGTCGAAAACCATGTTCACCAACCCATCGTCGTAAGGAGCGTTGTTGTGGACATCCACATAAGGCTCGTACTCCGATGCTAAAGACACAAGTTCTCCGTGCTCGCTCTACTGATAGTAATTCGGCATGAAACCCTTAGAGTATAAATGATACGTGACATCCACTTCTGGATGATATTTTAAGTTGCGACATCTCACACACGGACACTTAATTTTGGTACCGTCCATGTACTGAGGGAACGCCTTGGCAAACTGCAGGAACTGGTGTACACCCTCTATGAATTCATCCCGCACACCGCACATATCATAAGGATGACGGTTGTACATCCAAGTATGATTCCGCAGATAGTAATTCAGCTCCATAATTTTGTAAGATAGATACATCAAGGTAGTGAATGATATGCAAGTGTCAAAGCTTTGAAATAGTAGCTCAACCGAGGGATAGAGTTAATTGGAGGAAGTTAATGGAGAAAGTGAAGACCGACATGAACTGATGACGTACGAAAATGAGGGTCTCAAAGCTGGAACAAGTCAAGTTGTGCTTTGGAAAAAGAACTCTTGCAAGCTTTTTGTTCACAAAGCAAGCTATAAATAGAGAATACAGAACAAATAACGAGTTCGTAACTCAAGTATAGAGCATACAAGAGTCGTAAACTCAAGAGATGTTCTGCATTCGTTATATCTTGCTTTGTGCAAAGAGCTTAACAAGAATAGAACATATCCAAAACACAACTTTACTTGTTACAACTTTGATCCCCAAATTCTCGTTTGTCAGTTCATGCGGTCTACACTTTCCGCAGTATATGTACACATGACATTTTACGTTAAATGGTCAGAGATTATCGGTCATCTTCTTTTCGCATTGCTAACTTTTTTGTTTCGCGTGTTTGTGCGTGCGGTGGTCAGAGATTATCGATCATTTTCTAAAATAAGACACAAGTCCCCGCTACCAAATGCTACTGCTATATTCCAACAACAAACCTTGCTGCCTCCAACCAAATCAAGCCAAGCCAATACAATACAAGGTGAAATACATATGTGTATTTTCGTATTAATTTGGATTTGGATGACCATGATTGGGCTGGGCTAATAAGGGTTTTCATATCCTAATTATGTTTTTCTTGGCCTATTTATGAAGGATAAGGGAATGTCATCTATGTGTTTTCATTAAGGAGATTCAAGGATAGCCTACCAATTCTACAAAGAGAACCATACTGTAGAACTCACACTTTAAGACAATAGATGAAGGAAGACTTGTATGGAAGATCGTCTACTTTATTCATGGAGTTGTCATAGGGTGTTGAGCGATGTCATTTTATTCTTTTCTTCTTCTTCTTCTTGGGATTTTTGAGTATTGGATCTTGAGACATATATAGCTAGAACTTACGAAGAATGGAGTACCATACTTCAACAAATAGATGTTGACTAATTGGTTCATATACTTCAACAATAAAGAGAACTAGGGGTTTAGTGAAATTTTATTAATCTTCCTATACTCCAGTGATAGTTCTTGGTTTGCGCATAGTTCCCGATGTAGGATGGATATAGAAGGCTTTTATATAATGACAACTTATATTAACTAATATTTTCTTTCTCTTTTACTTCTTGTTGTACTTATGTGAGCCCCAACTTAAACCTAGGAAGCACAAAGATGCTTCAAACTGGTTAGTGTCAAACTTGTATTAGACAAAGACACTCACCAAAATATGTATATGGAGTTCTTCTCGTCCTGTCCTTTCTGCTTTGTGTCCAATACACACCTATTGTCACGACCCGGTCCCAATTACTTGGATCGAATCGGATCATGCCCAGCCTGCACCGTTGATGAGACGGCGGCAGTAAGCTGTATCTCCATATGCAGGTAATCAACAACTCAATCTAATTTGCCACAATCTTTATTATTCGATAAATTAAAACTTAAAACTTGTCCAGTACAAAATACAACATAAACCACCAACTGAAATAACATTATTTTTAAACAAAATTATCAAACTGGAAAAATAGCATCTAAAAAGAAGCAACATCATCATCAGGTACGCCATCCTCAGGAAGCACAGCAGGGTATAGCTCAGGGTCATAGTAGCTACTAATCAGTAGCTCTGCATCCTCATAAGGACCTAAAAATATAGTCTCCAGTCAGGAGGGAGCAAAGTACAAATTCATGATATTTTAACAATTGAAATTAATAATGGAATTATGCACTTTTAAAATAAATTGAAATAAATGATTTTTCCAACAGTTAAAACAGTGTGATATGAATAGGTAATGAATATGACCGGATTGGGTTTGTTACAGTAATATCCTAGTGATATGGTATGGCTATCCCGTGGTGATTGAGGGGTAAGCTAATGCAATCAGTTATACTATTGGATGTGGTCATATCCACTACACTAGTCCCCCAGTCCCCAATAGTTACAGTAGTTACAGTCAATGTTCCGTGTTGTATCGTGGTTTAAACTTGCATTGAAACAATTATTAACTAATTGTAATCTACCACAAAAATGTACTTGCCTCAAATTGATTTGACTGGACGGGTCGATACGTCGGGATGGGAATTTAAGTTCTTCCTTGAAATCCTACATTCGGAAACTTGTCTCAGAAAACTAAAGTTGCCAATGATGCTATACTAGTTGCAATCTCTAGTTGTGTCCTAGTCAATTTTAGTCTTTATTTAGCTAACACAACCAAAACGCTATTTATTAATGCGTTGCAATTAAGAAACATCAATTTACATTTAATTTTGAGAAAAATTGTATTTATCGATTTATTTGAAAAAACTTGGTATTTTATAATAACTATAAAACTAAGATTTTCCTTTTTAATGAGAAATACATGAATTTCTGTTTTAAATTTACAACTTAATTGCTAAGTGACAAAACATTTATTATTTTTTTTTCTTTTTAAAATACAATAAATAATTATCATTTTATACTACGTTCCCATGACCAAAATCATCCAAAAAAATAAAAGAAAAATAAAATAAAACCTAAGCTATTACAATCTCACAACCAGAATAAATAAATAGGCTTATGCCCTTACAGACCAATTACATGAATTTAAATAAGAGTAAAAGTTTGATTAGTCCTGAAAATTTTCCTATAATTAAATTTACAAAATAAAATAATAATTTTAAACTAAATTGAATTTATTTTATGAGTCTCAGAATATTGGTCCATTCTTCAAAATAGCTAATGCCTCAACATCCGGGCGAAATCGGTTTCGTTTGCACTAAGCCAGGGCCCATTGACCAATACGGTCGTCGTCCAAATAAATCCAAATATTTTATATTTTTCGAAAATCATTTTAAAACTATATAATTAAATTTCGCAGCATTCCCTCTATTTTTGGGATAACCCAAAACTGGGCAAAATGCTAAACCAAACATCGATAACTGTCCCAAACCAGGGAACACCAATTTCCAACCAATAATAATAATAATAATAACCAGAACTTTAAAATAATATCGAACCCGAAATTATCCACAGTAATTCTTCTGAAAAATTCAGAAAACCGAACAGAACTCAGAGAACCCGAAATGAATTTCGGAAATACCAACAGAATACTCAAACTAAAGAATTATTCCAAAACTCACAGAGTATTTTCGAAAAGATTTCGGAAAAAATCCGAAAATCATGCATACCGAACTCCCAGGGAATTCTTGGACCAAATATCATCATAGACCAAGACAGGGGACGAACTACTATGAATATTCAAAAATTACCCAATACTGACGGAATCTGAAGTGTAGCTTCAGACTCGGAACGTGTCCAGCACTCGCGGACAACAAGGAAATCAGCGAAACAGCAGATCTGGGTCGGGGCACGGGCGGCCGGGTCGAGCTCGCGGAGTGCGCGGCTCGGAAATAGCAGCGGCAGAAGACGACCGCGAGGGTGGGTCAACCGGTGGCCGCGGGGAACCACGGTGGCGGGGGCCGCTCAGGTCGGCCGTGCAGGGTCGACGGCGGAGAGGCCGACGGTCGAAAACTGGCCGCGGGTAGCCCTGGGGACAGTGGAGAAGGGTCGCGCTTGAGGAGGAGCTCGGCGTCGGGGTCGGCCGAGGGCTTGGTCGGAGCTCCGGCCAGGGCTCGGGTGGGGAAAATGAAGGGTTTGGGTGTGGAGGAAAATGGAGTGTGAAGAGAGTTGGGTGAAGAGGGGGATTTATATATAGAGAGGTGAGAGGAGTTACCAGGGAAAGGAAAGCCAACGGCCAGAAGAGGAAAGATCGTCGGTTTCGGTGGTTACAGGAGGTGAGGGGTCGCTAAACCGAGAGACTACGGTTCTCTTCAGTTGAGAACCCCACAGAATGAGTGATATAAAATCTCTCTCTCTAATGTAATGAAAAGCTTTAGCTTAAAAAGGGTTTATGGATAAGGCTTTAAATGGGTTTGGTTTAAGTATTGTTGTTGGGCTACTGAATTTATGGGCTTAAGGCAAAAGGTTAATGGACTTAAAAAAAATGGATTGGGTTAAAGATTTACATATTATTTTCTTTAGGAAAAATTGTAACTAAAATTTTTGTAACACTAAAATTAATCAAAAAATATATTTGGGCTCAGATTTTGGGTTCGGGACTGGGCCAGGCAATCAAAAATCCAAATTTATTTATTTTGAAACTAATTTTCTATTTTACTAATAATAATTTGAAAAATTAAATTAGCAAACACATATTTAATAATTAAAAAGAAATCAAAATTTTACGGGTTTTACAACCTTCCCTCCTTAGAAAATTTCGTCCTCGAAATTTAAAGGGTAAGGTTAGGAAATACCTCAGGTCTCAAACAAATACGGGTATTGCTCCCGCATCTCATCTTCTCGCTTCCAGGTAGACTCGCCTGGGAATCATGCCTCCACATAACTCTGACTATGGGAGTCACTGAAGTCCTGGTCCTCTTCTCGCCTCTGTCCAAAATTGCCACTGGCTTCTCTGGTACTGTAAGGCTCGGTCCAATCTCTAGCTCTGAATGATCCAAGATATGACTCGGATCTGGGATGTAGCGTCTGAGCTGCGAAACGTAGAAGACATTGTGCACGCCCTCAAGATTAGCTGGTAGAGCTAACCGATACGCTACTTCACCAATTCGGCTCAAAACTTCAAATGGTCCGATATATCTGGGACTCAGCTTCCCAGCTCTGCCAAATCGGATAGTTCCTCTGGTAGGAGAAATCTTCACAAAGACACTATCTCCTTCTTCAAATTCCAGTGGTCGACGACTGCTATCTGCCCAATGCTTCTGCCTGTCTTGGGCGATCCTGAGCTTGTCTCTAATTACCTTCACCTTCTCTGCTGCGTCAGTCACCATTTCTGGCCCCAGCAGAACTCTTTCTCCTACGTCGTCCCATGCAAGTGGAGTGCCGCAACGACGTCCATAAAGAGCTTCAAATGGGGCATACCAATGCTAGCTTGGTAACTGTTGTTGTAAGAGAATTCCACTAAATGCAAGTGGTCTTCCCAAGACCCTCCAAATTCCAAGACACAAGATCTCAGCATATCTTCTAGTATCTGGATGGTCCTCTCAGATTGTCCGTCAGTTTGGGGATGATAGGCTGTGCTGAACTTCAGTTTTGTTCCCAAGCTATCATGCAAACTCTTCCAAAAATGTGAGGTAAATCTAGTATCTCGGTCAGATACAATACTTACCGGTACTCTATGAATCCGGTAGATGTGCCGCATATACAGTGCCGCCAACTTCTCGGTGGAATAAACCAACCTTGAAGGGAATAAAGTGTGCCGACTTAGTCAGTCGGTCCATAATAACCCAAATGGCATCCTTCCCTCCTTGGGATTGAGGCAGTCCTGACACAAAGTCCATTGTTATATGCTCCCACTTCCACTCCGGAATGTCCAGCGGCTGTAGAAGTCCTGCGGGTCTCTGTCTGCTAGCCTTCACTTGTTGGCAAATCAAGCATCTAGCCACAAATCTGGATACATCTTTCTTCATTCCATACCACCAACGATGGTACGCATATCCCGATACATCTTATTAGCTCCAGGATGTATGGAATACTGCGACTGGTGCGCTTCTTGTATCAGCTCATTCCTCAATTCGCCAGATGGTACACACAGCCTCGTACCATTCTTCAATGCTCCGTCACTGGCGATAGAGAATCCTTCAAGTGTTCCTGCCAGCACTTCATCTCTGAGTTTACAAAGCGTCTTGTCTTGGAATTGTGTCTCCTTGATTTTGTCCATCAGACTGAACGCAATTGCAACTGCATCATGGTTGAGTCAGCTCCAGGTATATCAGCTTCTCGCCCCAGTTTCTTCATCTTCTCCTCAGGCAGTACAATCTCCAGACCAAGCTTCTCTATGTCCTCCAACAAATGTCGCTCGTTGGTCAAGAACATCGCCACTGGGTATCGACTAAGTGCATCTACAACCACATTAGCCTTACCCGGATGGTACTGCAGGTCGATGTCAAAATCTTTCATCAGTTCCAGCCACCTTCTTTGTCTCATGTTCAGCTCTTTCTGAGTGAAAACATATTTCAGACTTTTGTGGTCTGTATATATCTCCACTCTCTCTCCATATAGATAATGCTTCCATAGCTTCAATGCAAAGATGACTGCAGCAAGCTCCAGGTCATGTGTGGGATAATTCTTCTTATGGTTCCGTAATTGCCTAGATGCGTAAGCAATCACTTTCCCATTTTGTTGAAAAATGCAACCCAGTCCTTTTCCAGAGGCATCACTATAGATTGAGAAACCACCATTTCCTGCGGGTAGCGCAGGGATTGGTATAGTGGTAAGCCTCTTCTTCAGCTCCTCGAATGCTGCATGGCAATCTTCCGTCCAGATGAACTCTTCATTCTTCCGAGTAAGCTTTGTCATCGGTTCAGCAATTCTGGCAAAATCCTTCACAAACTTCCTGGTAGTAGCCAGCCAAGCCCAAGAAACTTCTAATTTCAGCAACTGAGCTTGGGGTAGACCACTTCTCAACAACAGCTATCTTCTTAGGGTCTACCGAAATTCCTTCTCCTGTGACAACATGACCAAGAAAATCCACCTTGTCTAGAAAGAATTCACACTTGGATAGCTTACCATATAACTTATCCTTCCTCAAAGTTCCCAGAACTTTCCTGAGGTGCTCCTCATGCTCCTCTTCAGTCTTCGAATAGATCAGAATGTCATCGATGAAAAACAACGACAAACTGATCTAGGTATTCATGGAAAACCTTGTTCATAAGGTTCATGAATACAGCAGGAGCATTCGTCAGTCCAAACGGCATGACCAAGAATTCAAACTGCCCATACTTGGTGTTGAACGCCGTCTTGGGAATGTCTTCTTTCCTGACCTTGATCTGATGGTAGCCGGATCTGAGGTCAATCTTCGAGAACACCTTGGCTCCACTGTGTTGGTCAAACAGGTCATCGATCCGGGGCAAAGGATACTTATTCTTGATTGTGATATTGTTCAGCGCCCGGTACATCCTCACAGTTCCGTCCTTTTTGGGAACAAACAAGACAGGTGCTCCCCAGGGTGAAGCTCCGTCTCGGATAAATCCCAAAGCCTTCAGTTCATTGATCTGATCCTTCATCTCCTTGGCCTCATTCGGGTTAACTCTGTAGCATCCCTTAGAAATAGGGCCAGAGCCGGGGACTAGGTCAATGGTGAACTTTATATCTCGGTCTGGGGGTAACCCGGAAAGACTATCATGGAAGACATCCATAAATTCTGCTATGATTTGATGGGGAGGTCCGGGTTCTTCTGTGATAGAGGTGTAAGTAACACACTCCATATCCTCCGGAGTTCGAGAGATTTCAAACTCCGGCTCTCCAGGTGGGCTGAAGACTACACATCCTTTGTGACAGTCTATCAGTGCATGCTGCTTACTCAACCAGTCCATCCCTAGGACTATATCATAATTGGGTAAGGGCATCACAAGCAAAGGTACTATGAATTGGTGGCCTGATATGGTGATAAGGCAATTACAGGTCTCAGTGATAGGTAGGGGTCCTCCACCGGTCATGACTCTACAAATCTTCTTTCTAAATCCCGTATTTATGTGGTGTGCAGAGATGAATTTTGTGGATATGAAACTATATGATGCTCCTGAATCAAATAAAGCTAAGGCAGGATAGAAATGCACATAAATGAAACCTGCGATGACATCAGCTGTAGGTTCCTGCTCTGGCTCTTGTTCCTCTGCTACTAGGGCAAAAGCTCGCCCAGTCTTCTGTTGATGCTGCCCAAATTGTTGTTGCTGAGTGGGCAGAGGACCTTTCTGTTGAGTTGCTCCAATCCGATGAGCCGCCGAGGGACAGTCCTTCACTTGGTAGGTGGAAGACCTACAGACTAGGCAATGTCCTAGTCTCTTTCTACAGATATTTGCTTGATGCCCCGACCTTTTGCAATAGTCGCAGACAGGGATCTGCCTCTGAGGTATCCTATCATTGTTCCTTGCCTGCTGGTTCTGCTGCTGGTGGTGGAAAGGTCGGTTGTTGTTGTTGTTGTTGGGCCTCTTCTGATTACCCTGGAAGTTGTTAGTTCCAGGATAATCCTGCTTTGAGTGAGCGGGTTGGCTCTTCTCTATATCTTGAGCTCACTCCAGAATCTTTTCATAGGTCTTAGCACCGCCTGAGATCACATGGGTGCGAATCTCCTCTCTCAGCCCATGTCTAAATCTTTCAGCACGATCTTCAGGGTCAGCTACCAGGTTCTTGGCAAAACGGCTGAGTTGGCCGAATTCTGTCGCATATTCTCCAATAGTCATATTTTCTTGCTTTAGGTTCTGAAATTGCCTCTCCATCTTCCGCAACTCTGATGTTGGGAAGAACTTCCTCTTGAACAACCTCTGAAGGTGTCCCAGTCAAGCTGCCTATCCTGGAGTCGGGGTTCATTCCGATACCAGGTGCTTGCTATACTTTGCAGTTGGAGTCCCACTGCTTCAGCCTTGAGGTCTTCTGGAAGTCGAGCGGCGCTTAGGAGACGCTCCATGCTATCGAGCCATTCATCAGCATAGACGATTCCCTCGGTTCCTTTGAAGGGTCGAGGGTTCTGCTTCTTGAAACTCTCAATATTGCCCACCTTGGCAATATGATTCCCATTAATTTAAATGGCCTTAATATTACATAAATTAATCCTTAGATTTATGTTTACCTTGGCAGGCCTTGGTTCCTGTTGAGCTGCTTCTCCTCTCTCCAGTGCAGCCATTGCCACGCTATGGGTATTCTCCATGCCTTCTCTCATAATCGCCGTCTGCTCGCGATGAGCTTCAGCTTGAGTTCTCTGGGCTTCTAGCACTCCTCTTAGTAGACCTATGAGGTCGGTGGGGTCCACAGGCACCGGTTAGGGCAGCTGGAGTGGGAGATACCACAGAGGGCTGTATCTCCGTCTGGGAAGATGATGGATCCGCCGTTATATTATGGGGACGGTCGGCCAGCTGCCGAGGTGTAGGATCCGGACTTGATTGGGGAGGTGGGGTATGATAGGGTGAAGATACCCCATCGCCAGCAGGATTGGTATTGTCAGTGGCCATTCTCTGGAAGGTTTAGGATATAAACATAAGCAAGTTAGCCTACCAGTCTATAATCAAACAAAAATATTTACTTATAATATATTTCGGTCCTATGTTGTGACAAATTAATGTTCTAGTGTTCTAATTGTCTCTAGATAGGTTTTTCCTAAGTTGTTGATATGGACCTGGATGGGCCACCACTAAAAATATGTCACGACCCGGTCCCAATTACTTGGATCGAATCGGATCATGCCCAGCCTGCACCGTTGATGAGACGGCGGCAGTAAGCTGTATCTCCATATGCAGGTAATCAACAACTCAATCTAATTTGCCACAATCTTTATTATTCGATAAATTAAAACTTAAAACTTGTCCAGTACAAAATACAAACATAAACCACCAACTGAAATAACATTGTTTTTAAACAAAATTATCAAACTGGAAAAATAGCATCTAAAAAGAAGCAACATCATCATCAGGTACGCCATCCTCAGGAAGCACAGCAGGGTATAGCTCAGGATCATAGTAGCTACTAATCAGTATCTCTGCATCCTCATAAGGACCTAAAAATATAGTCTCCAGTCAGGAGGGAGCAAAGTACAAATTCATGATATTTTAACAATTGAAATTAATAATGGAATTATGCACTTTTAAAACAAATTGAAATAAATGATTTTCCAACAGTTAAAACAGTGTGATATGAATAGGTAATGAATATGACCGGATTGGGTTTGTTACAGTAATATCCTAGTGATATGGTATGGCTTATCCCCGTGTGATTGAGGGGTAAGCTAATACAATCAGTTATACTATTGGATGTGGTCATAACCACTACACTACTCCCCCAGTCCCCAATAGTTACAGTAGTTACAGTCAATGTTCCGTGTTGTATCGTGGTTTAAACTTGCATTGAAATAATTATTAACTAATTGTAATCTACCACAAAAATGTACTTGCCTCAAATTGATTTGACTGGACGGGTCGATACGTCGGGATGGGAATTCAAGTTCTTCCTTGAAATCCTACATTCGGAAACTTGTCTCAGAAAACCAAAGTTGCCAATGATGCTATACTAGTTGCAATCTCTAGTTGTGTCCTAGTCAATTTTAGTCTTTATTTAGCTAACACAACCAAAACGCTATTTATTAATGCGTTGCAATTAAGAAACATCAATTTACATTTAATTTCGAGAAAAATTGTATTTATCGATTTATTTGGAAAAACTTGGTATTTTTTTATAATAACTATAAAACTAAGATTTTCCTTTTTAATGAGAAATACATGAATTTCTGTTTTAAATTTACAACTTAATTTGCTAAGTGACAAAACATTTATTATTTTTTTTCTTTTTAAAATACAATAAATAATTATCATTTTATACTACATTCCCATGACCAAAATCATCCAGAAAAATAAAAGAAAAATAAAATAAAACCTAAGCTATTACAATCTCACAACCAGAATAAATAAATAGGCTTATGCCCTTATAGACCAATTACATGAATTTAAATAAGAATAAAAGTTTGATTAGTCCTGAAAATTTTCCTATAATTAAATTTACAAAATAAAATAATAATTTTAAACTAAATTGAATTTATTTTATGAGTCTCAGAATATTGGTCCATTCTTCAAAATAGCTAATGCCTCAACGTCCGGGCGAAATCGATTTCGTTTGCACTTAGCCAGGGCCCATTGACCAATACGGTCGTCGCCCAAATAAATCCAAATTTTTTATATTTTCCAAAAATCATTTTAAAACTATATAATTAAATTTTATAGAAATTTTGGCAGCATTTCCTCTATTTTTGGGATAACCCAAAACTGGGAAAAATGCCAAACCAAACATCGATAACTGTCCCAAACCAGGGAACACCAATTTCCAACCAAAAATAATAATAATAACCAGAACTCTACAATAATATCGAACCCGAAAATATCCACAGTAATTCTTCTGAAAAATTCGGAAAACCGAACAGAACTCAGAGAACCCGAAATGAATTTCGGCAATACCAACAGAATACTCAAACTAAAGAATTATTCCAAAACTCACAGAGTATTTCCGAAAAGATTTCGAAAAAAATCCGAAAATCACGCATACCGAATTCCCAGGGAATTCTTGGACCAAATATCATCACAGACCAAGACAGGGGACGAACTACTGTGAATATTCAGAAATTACCCAATACTGACGGAATCTGAAGTGTAGCTTCAGACTCGGAACGTGTCCAGCACTCACGGACAGCAAGAAAATCAGCGAAACAGCAGATCTGGGTCGGGGCACGGGCGGACGGGTCGAGCTCGCGGAGTGCTGCGGCTCAAAAACAGCAGCGGCAGAAGACAACCGCGAGGGTTGGTCAGCCAGTGGCCGCGGGAACCACGGTGGCGGGGGCCGCTCGGGGTCGGCCGTGCAGGGTCGACGGCGGAAGGCCGACGGTCGAAAACTGGCCGCGGGTAGTCCTGGGGACAGTGGAGAAGGGTCGCCGCTTGAGGAGGAGCTCGGCGTCGGGGTCGGCCGAGGGCTTGGTCGGAGCTCCGGCTAGGGCTTGGGTGGGGAAAAAAGAAGGGTTTGGGTGTGGAGGAAAAATTGGAGTGTGAAGAGAGTTGGGTGAAGAGGGGGATTTATATAGGGAGAGGTGAGAGGAGTTACCAGGGAAAGGAAAGCCAACGGCCGAAAGAGGAAAGATCGTCGGTTTCCGGTGGTTACAGGAGGTGAGGGATCGCTAAACCGAGAGACTACGGTTCTCTTCAGTTGAGAACCCACATAATGAGTGATATAAAATCTCTCTCTAATGTAATGAAAAGCTTTTAGCTTAAAAAGGGTTTATGGATAAGGCTTTAAATGGGTTTGGTTTAAGTATTGTTGTTGGGCTACTGAATTTATGGGCTTAAGGCAAAAAGGTTAATGGACTTTAAAAAAATGGATTGGGTTAAAGATTTACATATTATTTTCTTTAGGAAAAATTGTAACTAAAATTTTTGTAACACTAAAATTAATCTAAAATATATTTGGGCTCAGATTTTTGGGTTCAGGACTGGGCCAGGTAATCAAAAATCCAAATTTATTTATTTTGAAAATAATTTTCTATTTTACTAATAATAATTTGAAAAATTAAATTAGCAAACACATATTTAATAATTAAAAAGAAATCAAAATTTTACGGGTTTTACACCTATACATCATAACTAAAACCAATTCTATTACAGTGGAGAGAGACCTCTAGTGTACCCTGATGGCTCTTGGATTTCAGAGGTGTTTGAATAATACTATCAACCTATTACAACAAACAAATTGTATTTCTCTTTAGTAACATCAACCCTCTACAACAAACAGATTGTATTTCTCTTTAGTAACATCAACCCTCTACAACAATCTAATCATACTTATTCGCTTCGATTCCGTCGAATCAATAAGTCGCCACGGACGTGTTATCGTAGAAGTCTATGTTGCACTGTACAAGTCGTACTCGTGTATATTTATAAAATAGTTATTTTTGTAAAAGTTTTGCAGCGGATAAAACAGATAAATTGATAACATAAAACAAATAAATTGATAACTACATAGGTGTTGCTATCATTTTTTGCAATGCAGCGATCCTTAAAATCTCCGGCCATTAGGGATATTGGTAAACTAATATACCTAGATTACCCAAAAGTACACTTGCGAACTAGGATAAAATAATTAGTTGTGTACTAAACGTCTCTAAGTGTAGGAATGTTGCAAGGTGAAACAATGTATCAAACACTATATCGAAACCCAAACCCAATATGCAAATCCAAATTAATACGAAAATACACAAGTGTAAGTAGGGGATTAAGTGTACAGAGGTGAAATACATATATATGCATGCTTGGGGGTGTCCACGTGTCCAACAAATGGACACAAAGTGTTCAAAACCTTACGAACACACTGTATCAGTGAACACATGATCGTAATGTGTCTCCGTGTCCATTTTGGACACGAAAAACACCTCAATTAGGGTTAGGGTTTACCTTCAGTCTTCTCGCAGTGGTGGAGGAGGAGGAGGAGGACAAGGTGTTGGAGGAGGAGGATCTCGCGGTGGAGGAGGAGAAGGGGCTCGCGGTGGAGGAGGAGGAGAAGAAGGGGCTCGCCGGAGGGAGAAGAAGGGGCTCCCGGTGGAGGAGGAGGATGAGTGGCGCCAGAGGGAAGGGGGTCGGGCTGTCGTCGAGGTCGGGGGAAGAGGGGCGTGAACAAAATATTTGGTTAGAGGGAGAAATGAAAAATCGAACCGAGGAAACCATATTAGCAGCAAGTTAGCGACGTCTGTAAATACGTCGCAAAGCGTTGACTTTCCTCTAATATTCGGCGACGCCATAAGCTTTGCGACGCTAAATGTCGCTGAACTAATAAAATTGGCGACGTTTTCGATATATCAACGACGTTGGTTTTTATTACACTAAAGGTAG
The DNA here is from genome assembly GCA_029216955.1 of Iris pallida. Taxonomy (NCBI): domain Eukaryota; kingdom Viridiplantae; phylum Streptophyta; class Magnoliopsida; order Asparagales; family Iridaceae; genus Iris; species Iris pallida. Next base: position 23,540 of record JANAVB010009657.1, read on the forward strand.
TCGCAATATGTCGCTGTTTGTCGCTATCAGCGACGTATTGTGACGCTTACTTTTGGCGTCGCTAATTCCAGAAATATTAGCGACGTTTTAAGTTGGCGTCGCTAATTACGTCGCTGATATGACTTATTTTGGTAGTGTCAATCCAGAAGCTACACACATCAAATTACTATAAAAACCAAATTTGATATTAACAAACTGTATTGTTCATAAAACAAAAACTTCCAATACACATCCCACCACATGTATTCTTCACTTGTCCAACCACAACATAATCCAACCACAAAGTACATATATCACACATCTGTTGTTTCCATACCACTTAATCATCCAAACCACAAACATCCATCACTTGTCACCACAAAACATAATCCAACCATACAAAATGGAACCAAAAAAGTAGCAAACAAGATCGAAGCACATCCCTCCTATATCCATAGCATTCCCCTATTCACAGCATGCATGCACCTTCATTTTTCAGCAAGTTCCTGAGAGAATAAGAACACAAATTATCAATATATTTTTCTACAACCATTTTTGCTTTAAAACTAAACCAACATTCACAAAGTGGCATAACAAATGAACCAACACTCACAAATAGATACATATATGTTTGGGCTCAGAGAAAGTTTGCTTCAAAAACTGAACCTTTAGCAGCATTCTCAAAGAGTTTTTACTTCAAAAAATGAACCAACATTCACACGATTTTTGTGCTGCAAAACTGAACCAATATATAATAATTGGCCAAGTATCAGGGAGAATTCAAGTGAATGTGATCCAAGTATCAGAGATTATTCAAGTGAATGTAATTGACAAACTACGAGTACCAAAAAAATCACATAAAGAACTGATACTCAAACAGATGTAAAAAGTGATACTCACACAGTTGTAAAAACTGCAGTGTACTCATCATATCCTATAAAGAAATGATGCAAATAGAGAAACACAAACAGATGTAAGGGCCAATATTGCAGCAGATACACAAACATATATAAAAACTCTAGTGTACCATAAAAATACTGATAACCATCTTTGGTAATAGTGTGAATTTCTCATCATAGCCCTATGCATCATTAAAAAAAACTGAGCCCACATCATTAAAAGGATATCCAAAAAACTGGATACCAAAGATATCCAAAAGTTAAGCAACTGATCCAAAGTGAGAATTAAAAACCTATCCCAAAGTTAAGCAACTGATCCAAAGTGTAGTTAGTTAGGACATTGGAGTATGAATCCTTAGCTCTATGTTTGTAACAAAGCTACAAACATTCATCAATTTTTAAAAACAAAGATGAAAAGAGACCAAACTCATGCCAAGAATAAAGTCTAATATAGTATGTAATAAATATCAAAAATACTAAAGACAACCCAAACTGGGTTTCAATCATATGTCAGCAATTAATTAGAAAAAAAGAAAAGACAAACCTAGAATTGGAAGAGTTGAAACACAATTCACATATAGTATTGAAATTATTGATGCTGATATATCCAAGGAAGCACGGGCACTGATATATCACTAGTTAACTGCCACACCAAAAGCAATTACATACCAATCAAGATGAGGCCTGTTCTGAAACCCGAGGATAGGCAACCCAAGCCAGACTCAGCCAAAACACAAATTGAAAGGTTACAGAAAATAAAATATATTGCACAATTATAAACCAAATAGAATAGGAAGATGTCAGAGAAATAACTAACAAATACAGAACTAAATGAAGATAAATTGTCTCAAACAGAAATCACATCAGAAAATCATTAGTAAGCAGGTTCGAATATGTTCCGAATAAAGCAGATAATAGAAAGCATAGCATCTCAGGCATGTTGGTGGTCAAGACCCTTCCCTGCCCCCTAGTGACCGAAGGAACAACATAGAAGTATGGAACCCAGTTACATATTATTGCCAAATACCATGTGATGATTGACTCTCTCAGCCCAGAGGTCTCTGCAATGGACATAATACTAGAGCAAGGTTAAGAGGTGAGTCCCAAACTTCCAACTAGTTATACATAGCAAGAGAAAATTAATCAGGTTCACAAAAGCTCAAAGTAACCTTAAGCCTGCCAAGAAAAAGTCAACGATGGTGACCCTTAGGGCGACAAATGAGCCAAGCCGTTCATGAGCTACTCGAAGCTCGGCTCGATAAAAGCTCGTTTGAGCTCAGTTCATTTACTAAACAAGCTGAGCTCAAGCTTCATTTTCTAGCTCGTTTAATAAACAAGCCAAGCTCAAGCTTAGAAGTACTCGGCTCGTTTGAGCTCGCGAGCTGGCTCGTTTATGAGCTTGCGAGCTGGCTCGTTTAGAAGCTCGTTTAGGAGCTTGTTCGAAGCTCATTTGTTCTTTATTGAATTCTAATTATATATATATTTGTGCATTATATATATATATGGCCTTAATAATTGATATTAAGAAACTTTTTTAATTAAAAATTTATAATTAAATTGTTAATATTACAAGTACTTGAATTCAAACCTAACTAAATTGAAATCGAGCTCGTTAAGCTTGAAATCAAGCTTAATGAGTTTGAAATAAAGTTGAACGAGCTTGAAATCAAGCTTAACAAGCTTGATTTTAAGCTTATCGAGCTTGTTTATCAAGCTTGAATCAAGCTTTCTTATCAAGCCAAGCTCAAGCTTAAACCAAGACAAGCTCAAGCTTAATATAAACAAGCTCGAGCCAAGCTCAAGTTCTAAAATAAAAAATTTATCAAGCTCGAGCTCGAGCTTGAGCTCGATTAATTCTAGTCAAGCCAAGCTCAAGCTTACCAAAGCTTGGCTCGGCTTGGCTCGTTTGCAGCCCTAGTGAGACCCTGATCCATCAGTACCAGTGAGGTCAGTATCTATACTGTTATACCGGTAAGGTTAAAATACATGTTCTATAAACCAATATTTTCTTTGGAGAGAAAGTTGAAATCTAGCAAGATTCATCAATTTTCCTCTAAAAAATTAGTTAACTTGATGTTCATACACAAACGATATTTTAACATATTTATACTACTGAATATTACTAAGAAAACATAGAGTTTCCAGAAAAATAGTGGAACTAGCCCATATTGCTCCTCTAAAATTATCTAAGAGATAATCCAAGTTCAGCCTACCCTCAGGGAGTTTAAGTTGTTATTATGGGTGGGATTATCAGGCAAAACCCAACTTCTATAATGGTAAAAGTGTGTAATAACAAACTGTTATAAATAATACTTGTAGATGGATGACTCTTCTAGAACATTATTCAAGTGAAGATATTATAATTTGAGTTCTACAACATAAAAGGACAAATTATGCTAATGAGGAAAGGAGACATGCATACTCTTCTTACCTCCTATAAGTATCAGAGTGCTCATTCGCTTCAAATGGCGGCACCCCATAAAGGAACTCGTAGCACAGAACACCCAAGCTTCAAATGTCTACACTAGCATCATGCTCTACACTTTCAACTGAAACAAACACAAATATCTTAGCAATGTCAGATCAAAGAAAATGTGAAGTGTTTGTCACATAGGAAGGGTATAAAGGTGGAAATTGGCATACCCATTTCAGGTGGAAGGTAATCCAATGTGCCACACATGGTCCATCTGCGATTGAAAGAGAATTGAAGGCAAAGAAATGGGCGTACTTGCGTGTCCAATATCGACTCGTATAAAACACGAGCGTATCTGCACCCAGAATGAACTACCCAACAGTACCAAAAACACGAATATGACTAGGCAATAAGATACTAAAAAATGAGATAAACTAAGTCTCGAATTTGGATCATACATTATTTGTCGTACTTGCGTGTGCCTCCACACGTATTGAACAAGTACTGACACGGGGCAGTGTACCCGACATGGTCTGCAACATCTTGGTTCATTTGGTTAACGACCATTACCAAGAGTATCAGAGTACACAAAAATAATCCCAAGCCAACAATGAATAAAATGGCTAGCATGCTAATATTATCCAACGACATATCACTAAACCTAAGCAACATACTGAGAACATATCCAACATCACGTTATCCCAAGGGAACCACATATATGCCAACAGAACCACATTACCCATAGTATAAGAACATAGGAAAATAGACAACCAAACCATAATTATATAACAACCCAATAACCAACAGTATATAAAAATAACCTAACATAGCATCTGAATACCAACCAACAATATGTTAATTTAAATACCAACCCAGCATATGCAAATTTCTTCACCCAACAATAATACAAAACTCGACAGCAATATAGGAAGAAACCCAGCCAGCAAATAGAATCCTGATCTAGGAATCATTAAGATTCTCAAACCAAGACGATCAAAGGATCGTCACACAACGTTGAATCCGATAGGCATCAGAAATTCGATAACCCTATTTAGGTAGGGAGATCGAGACCCAAATATCATTATCAGATCGAGACCCAAATATCATCATCGACAGATATAAAATCGAAACAAAGATTCCAACTAAGAGTACCCAAATTAGTGTCAGAATCCGAAGGGATGCCTCAGATTCGGCCGTAACCTCGCGTCCAGCGTCTACGTGGACTCGGGAATGCATCATCGACACATCGCCACCGGCGTAGGAGCATGCCTCAGAGTCGTCATAGCATCTCGGGTACGTGTCACGGTAACAGCATCTCGGAAGGGGCCAGTTGGTCATGGAAGAACGACCACAGGGAAGGGGAGCGCCAGGGTTAGGGTTTTCTTCAAGGGAAAAAAAGGTTGACTGCTCCGAGAGGGAGAAAAAAGGAGGAGGGTCGAGCGGGAAGCTCGTAGCTGGATCACAGGGTCGACTATGGATAGCCAATGATGAAGAAGGTCGGCTAGGGCACATGGGGCACAGGGGTGGCGGGTAGGGGGAGACATAGAGGAGAGCCTTGGGAAGGTCGGATGGCCGGATCGACGGAGGCAGGTGGAGGCTCGACCTCGGGGAGGCCGTGGAGGAGCTCGAGAAAGAGACATGGGAGTGGTCGACGGTCGTGGATGGCCAGAGCGCACGGAGAGGCCACAAAGGAGCTCGAAAAAGAGACAGGGGAGTGGTCGATGGAGTGGCTACGGTGAAGGGGAGGCAGAAAGGAGTCGCATGAGAAGAGGGATTTTAATAAGGGAAGGAGGAGGAAAGGAAGAGGATTCTCTAAGAAAGAGAGTTTCATGAGAGATCGAGAGACTGGTTCCTGTGTTCTTTGATTAAAAGAACAACCATCCGTCAACAAATATAAATTTTTTGAAAAATTACTATAATCGCAGTTGAAAATATTGTGCCAATTTTTTCGCACATACATCAGATGACGGTTATCACCGATATAAAATGATATTTCTTGACGAATCGTCTAAAATCGTCAACATACATGCTATAAAATTGCTACAGTAAAAGAATGACATCTCTTGACGTAAGCCTAAATCCGTCAAGATAACCATAATTGTTGACGGTTTTCGACGACCGTCAACTTATAAACCGTCAAGAATCGTCATTTTTCTTATAGTGGTTGCACCAGCGTCACTTAGCACCGCAGGAGTCTGCTGTCGTCCGAGGAGTCAAAAGAGCAGATTGTTCTAGAGTTCTCCGACGAACTTTCTGGTTCCTGGAAGCTATTCGTGTAGGGCGAATTAAGCTTTGAGCAACAGTGATCATTTACTCCGGCAGGCCATCTTCCATTTTTTGCCTGTCATCGCTGCTGCTGTTAGCATTTCGATTCGTACCTTATGTTTAGAAGTGCTACTGTCATTTCTACTGTTACAAAATTATTTTAGATTATCGTAATCCAGAATCCTCCTAGGATCTCTGTTATGCACCTTCTTTGAAGTGTTGCGTTGAAATATTGTTTTTACAATTGTTTTATTTTCTCAGTTTTTATCAAAAATTATGCCCCGACAATAATAATTTCAAAGCTCAATTGCTTCAATAGAAAACTTTCGTACTTTGCTAGTCAATCCTAACTTCTCTAAGTTAAAAAAATTTGATGGTGAGCATTATCAAATCTGGAAAAGAAAGGTTTTCCTTAATATTTAGTTCTCTGATGTTGATTACGTACTGTTTGAGAAAGAACCTACTATTCCATAAACTGGATCTGCAGTAGCAATCTCTGCGGCTACTAAGAACCAGGCCAAGTGGAGAAGGGACAATAGCATTTGTAGGCTTACGATCCTAAATGCTATGGAAGATTCATTTTCTGAATCTTATTCAAAGAAGACTGTTGCCAGAGAGATTTAGGAGTCTCTGGAGAAACTGTACGAGGATGACAAGAACCGCAGCAAGATATTTCTTGTTGAAAAATATCACAAGTTGTTCTTTGAGGACGAAGAGCCAATGCTGCCGTAGGTGAAGGAGTTCCTGAAACTGCGATAGAAGTTGGAAGACGAGGCGATGCCCCTCCCCGACAAGTTTATTGTTGGAGGGATTGTTTCGAAGCTCCATGCTGGGTGGAGCAAGTTCTATGAAAACATGCATAGAAAGAAGTTGGAGGTCAGTCTTGACGATCTCCTGCAAGAAGTCTATATGGAGGACCAGATGCGGGCTCAACTAAAGATGGACGCACTGTCCAAGTAATTGGCTAACGCCAATCTGGTTCATACCAGGGAACCAAGGGGAAAGCATACGACTTTCCATAGCAAGAAGAAGGACCGTAATAATCTGAACATGAAGAAAACTTCCATCAAGCAAAAGAAGGCAAAGTCTCATATGCCTTGTTTCAAGTATGACAAGAAGGGTCACTTCAAGAGTGAATGTAAAGCAAAGACCAAGCTGTCAGAGCAAGGCGAGCCTACTAAGGTATCTATGATCACTGATGTTGTTGCTATGATTGCACAGGTCAATGCGGTGGGAGCTAACTCTGACTGGTGGGTAGATACTAGAGCTACCTGCCATATCTGCTCCAGCAAGGAGTGGTTCACCACCTATACACCAACTTCTGAAATGGTTATGGTGGCGAACCAGGTATAAGCTGAAGTACTCGGGATCGGAACGGTGGTTTTAAAGCTGACTTCAGAGAAGTCTCTGACGCTTCAAGGTGTGAAGCATGTATCTGCTATCGCAAAGAACCTGATCTCGGAAGGCCTACTCTGCAACGCAGGCCTCAGAATGGACATCAATGCTGGCCAGATGGTGATGCCCATAAAGAAAACATATTTCGGGAAAGCTTTTTGTACCGAAGGAATGTTCAAAATTTAGTTTTTAAATCAGTCCAATATAATTAATGCAATCACTCCTTCTGCTTATACTTTTGAGTTGTGGCATAATAGGCTAGGACATATTCATTGTAAACGAATAAATATAATGTCTAGTCTAGGACTTATCTCCAAGTGTAGGGGTAAAGTAGAGAAATATGAAGTTTGTGCTCAAACAAAGATCACAAGGAAACCCTTTCCTCGGGTTTATCGAAGTACAGATCCTTTGGAGTTGGTACACTCCGATATCTGTAACTTTAAACAGTTCTCTACAAAGACCGGGATAAAGTATTTCATAACCTTGATCGATGACTTTTCTAAGTATGCGTTCATCTACTTGCTGAAGGCTAAAGATGAAGCATTCGAGAAGTTCAAGGAGTTTAGAGTCGAAGCTGAACGACAGACTGGACAACAACTAAAAGAATAAGAAGTGATCGAGGTGGGGAGTACAGGTCTCAAGAATTCGTATCGTTCTGCAAAGAACATGGAATTGTCAATGAGACTACGACTTCGTACTCCCCTCAATCAAACAGAGTAGCAGAGAAGAAGAATAGAACTTTGACAGAGATGATTAACTCAATGATATTGACTGCGGGTCTTCCAAAGTGCTACTGGAGAGAAGCTGCATTGACGGCCATTTTTATTCTGAATAGAGTGCCTCATGCAACTTCAGACATTAATCCTCATGAACTCTGGTTCAAGTTCAGATCTAACTTGAATGTCATTCGAGTGTGGGAGTGTCTGGCATATGTCAAGGTTCCAGATCTGAAGATTCAGAAGCTTGGTTCAAGGACTACAAAGACGATCTTCTTGGGGTATACCGAAAAGAGTGATGCTAAGAGATTTCTTGATATTGAGTCAAATTATATCATTGAATATCGCGACGCAGAATATTTTGAAAAAAATTTGCAATACACAAGAATATTGTTCTAGCAGATGTTCCGGAGAACAATAAGGGTGCGCAAGATACTGAAGTCTTCAATGAGGATGTGGTCCAAGAAGATGTTGTTGTTGAAACAACGGTTGAACCAGAATCCGCTGAGCCGTCAGCGAAGCGTGTGAGGAGGCCGAAGGACTTCGAAAGTGACTTTGTCACCTATCATGTGGAAGCACATTCGCTTACCTATGATGAGACGATAAAGGCCAGAGACGCAGTTTCTGAAAGGAGGCGATTGACAATGAAATTGATTCCATCACCTCAAATAACACTTGGGTGTTGGTTGATCTTCCTAAAGGAGCAAAATCCATCGGATGCAAATGGATCTCCAAGAAAAAGATGAAAGCAGACGAAACTATTGACAAGTTCAAGACTAGGCTGGTAGCTAAGGGTTTTTCTCAGAAACAGGGGATCGACTACTTTGACACGTATGCTCCAGTAGCCCGGATGACCACCATCAGAATATTGATTGCTCTTGCAGTAATACATAAGATGGTGATACATCAGATGGATGTGAAAACGGCTTTCCTAAATGGCGAGCTGATCGAAAAGATTTGCATGCAACAGTCAGAGGGATTTGTCGTCAAGGGTCTTGAAGACAAAGTCTGCAAGTTGTTAAAATTCTTGTACGGTCTTAAACAAGCTTCTAAGATGTGGCATGAGAAATTTAACGAGGTTATAAGGTCAAATGGCTACATGGTCAGCGAAACGGGCAAGTGTGTTTACACGAAGTTCACTGATGGAAGATATGTGATCGTTTGTCTGTACGTGGACGACATGCTTATCCTGGGTACGGTTATGGGTTGTGTCACGGAGACAAAGAAGTTCATCTCGAGGAAGCTCAATATGAAGGACTTGGGGGAAGCTGATGTGATCTTAGGGATCAAGATTATGAGCACCTAAAATTCAGGTTAATTTTTTTTAATTTTTCTGATTGATTTAGTTTTAATAAATGATTTATTCTGTTATTTATCTTTAAGTGTACTTTTCTGTGCCTTTGATATTTGGAGTGTCAGGGATGTTCAACTCTGGAAATCTTCTTCACGAGTTTTGGAGTGGACATGATTACCTTCGTGATGGTATATAGTGTCCCACTCAGACTTGTTCCCTTGTGCTCTTTTTGCTTTGCAGAACTTCGGGTCGAATTAGACCATTTGATCATTAATTATTTTCCCACTCTTTTCCTTGATCATTTTTAGCACGTTACCGTGACTTTTCATTTGGGAGCACAAGACCAGTCAGTTTCTTGAAACCAACTCATCATGCATGATCTACTCGAGACGCTCGTCACCTATGTCCTTCGTGTCCCACTCAGACACGCCATTTTGTGCTCCATTTACTTCGCACAACTTTTCTGACACGTGACCTGATTTTATTTTACCCCACGACGTCACATTTATTTTCCAACTTGATTTGTGGGTCCCCTGTCGACCAAAACCTGTCAGCCCCAACTATGGACATGGCCCACATTGAGCCTACTACCCGTCCGACACTTGTGTTCCATTTATTGGAATCCCCATGTGCTACTTAATTATCCATGATCATCAACACCTAATTTTAATTCGATTTTTGCACAATATCTGATTTTGACCCAATTCGGCTCTACCGAGTCCAGCCCAGCTCCATGTTATTCTCCATCATAACACCCTCATATTTTCTTGCCCAAAAATTATCAAGTACTCTTCTACCTATTTTTTATATTTTAATAAGATTTCTGTTGATTTGAACCCATTGGAATTACCTATTTTTTTCCCTATGTTCAATCCTAGCCATTGGATAATCTAACTAAATCCTCACCACAATTTCCCTCACTTTTGCCACACTCTCACAAACTATTCCCCACAGCCGGCCCTAAAATCTAGGCACACTTTTCTCTCTCCCTCTCACTACAATTATCTCATCTCTTTTTCTCTCTCCCACTCTATTCTAACTTCACCAAAACAAAACACCAATATTAACATTAGCAGCCCCATGGCCAACCCGACCCCCTCACTCCCTGGCCGTGGCTCCGGCCACCCTGGCCGAGCGTGGCCGTCGACCACCAGCCCATCTCCTCATCCTCTTCCTTTCTCCTCCTCCAATGTATTAGCCGCCACCATCACCATCCTTTCCGGCCATCACCACCCGAGCCACCACCACCACTCCTTAGCCACCCCAGCCGACCACCCCCACGTTTGCCGTAGCCAGGCTGGCCGTCTCTGCGCCGCCGTGCCGCCTGGCCTGTCCGCGCCCCCGCATAGCAACATCGGCCGCATGCGCAGGCGCGCACGTGCGCGCGCGCGCGGGCCGCCGTCGTGCGTCGCCGTACGGCCGCCGTGGCCTCCCTTGCTATGTGCCCCACTCCGGCGAGCAGCCCCCTGACGGCCACCGTCCTCCGGGATGCGCCGTCGAGGCGATTCGTGCGTCTTGTACGACGTCCCGTCGTGACGAGCTATGGAACGAGACTGAAATCGCGTTCCGTCGCAGCAACTTCATGTACGTTTTCCCGGGAATCCGACCGTTGGATCGGCGATTTCTTTACTCCGTCACAATCTCGGTATATCCACCTTCATCCCTGTCAATTTTCGTCCGTTAATTTTATCGTTTGATATATCAAAACCGGCCACCAAGTTGACCGTTTAAATTGTATTAAATTTGGACAGTTTTGCGGGGCCAACTTCGTCAGCTTGTATCTCCTCCACCGCAGCTCCTTTTGGTGTGCTACCAGTTCCTGTGCGAAGCTGGTATAACCCTCTTACTACCCCTCCAGTTTAGTTTCATTGTGAGCTTGTTTGATTGGTTGAATTCGACGCCAAAGTTGGCCGTCCGAATTCGTAATTTCCAACTTGTAAAATTCTATTTTTGAACACGGGACTCCAGATTTCATTTCTGACATCACCATTAGACTTGTGGCATCGTTCTGGCATGTTTTCATATAAATTTGTTAGATTTGGAGAACGTGGGCCCTGGCACGCTTTTCGGTGCAAAGTGGATCCCATATTCTGGGTCAACGGGACTTTTTGATGCCGGCTCATCAGAATCCAATTCTGGATATACCGTTGAGTTCGTATCGTCATTCTGGACTCGTTGACATATAATTTGCTAGGTTTGGTAGACATTGGATCCGACACGCATTTCGGTGCAAGTCGGATACCAATATCCGGGTCAACGGGTCATTTTGAGATCGGCTCATCGGAATCCAATTTCGGAGATACCGTTGAGTTCGTATCATTATTCTGGACTCGTTGACAGGTAGTTTGCTGAGTTTTGAGAACATTGGCTCTGACACGTATTTTCGTACAAACCGGAATTCCAAGTTCTGGTCAACGGACCAAATTAAGATCGCGTCAACGGAATCCAATTCTGGAGATACCGTTGGGTTCGTATCGTCATTCTAGTTTCGTGGACATATAATTTGTTATATTTTATAGACTTGTTTTCTTGCACATTTTTCGGTGCAAAACGGCTCCGACACGGACCCCGTTTTGACCCAAAATTACCTTTTTGCCCTTGTGTGCAAATTGGACCGTTGGGTAGGCTATCCTAGCTAATTTGACCATTCTGGACACGTTGGCGATGTTTATTTCATCGTCCGACAATGTTTGTTGATAATTTCTCTGAGTTTAACCTTTTTATAATTAATTAATAATTAATTCTTATAATGTTCGTATTTCGGGATTAGTACAACGAAACTGAGCTCAGTCAATTCCAGTGATCTCACATCGCTGAAATTGATAAGATGGACACGTAGATCACTATAATGAGATTATCAACTTTACAGTTGATCATCTCATCTCGATTTGCGTGTCGTAAGTTTTGACGTACGAATAACGAAGTACACTTTATATCTTTAATAATTAGACTAGAATTGACCTGATTGACCAAAGTTGACCAGTTGACCCAAAGTCAACTGTAAGTCAACACTTGACCTAGTTTGACTAGATTATTGGCCGGAGTCGACCTAGAGTTGTTTTGACGTAGAAGAACCTAGGATAATGTAGATTGATTATAGAGATTCATTTATTACAACTTGAACACCTTGTAACCTGTGTTGCTTTAAATAGGACTCTGTGGCTTCAGTTGGACCTCCTATACTTATCAGCTGTTCAGGTTATCAGGCGAGTACATTCTCTGATCATTTCATATCCTGCTTAGAATTATATTCCTGCTTTAGATTACTATACTTGATGCTGTCACGACATTATCACGGATTAGTACTATACGGATCTCTTCATATGATGTTATCCCCCTCGGGAGCATCGGGTACATTGTGTCATGTGCGTTTCACTTTCATCATGTACTCCTGTGCTTTCACCATACATGTACACTCTTGTGAATCTTGTACTCTCATGTTCACAGAGCCTTCATGTATACTATCATGTGCACCCTTTCAAGGGCCCCATGTGATATCATGTACAATAACATAACCTGCTTAGATCCTTGTATATTGATTGGGGAAAATGGGAGAGTGCTAGTAGTCATATGAACAATTCCATAGTAGTGTAGATCATGTACAACTCTTTAGTGTAGATCATATACAAATCTGTCCCGTTCACATGTGCTATCCTGTACTCTACATCACTAGCCGCTGTTAGTTCTAGTAGATATTTCTATTACAGTTCTCTATCTGTTTACATACTATATTTCTTCAGATCATGTATCTTACTTTACTGCATGATTATATTTTCTAACCTGCTATGATTTGTTGAGATGTATTGTGCTCGCTCCTGTCCTGACTGGACCTGTTGATAAATTTTACAGATTGCCTGGGATTGTCTGCTAGCCTAGAGGAGACACAGTAGAGGTTGTTTAGATAGTAATTTCATTTTGTCTGGAGTTGTATTTACTTTGTGGATTACTATATTTGAGTTTTGAGATGTATTTCTGGGTTTATGTATCTTAGACACTTAGACTTCTATCTTTTGTATCTTTTTTGGATTTCATGTTTTATCTATCTTTATCATGCTCTACCTTAGATGTGATTGAGACTGTATCTGCTATGTCACCCCCATTCAGGGAGTATAAACTGCTTAGCATTATATTGTTAGATGATGTGACCTAGGACAGCGTTCTACCGCCGACACTGCGGCGTAGGCTGGGCGTTGTTACGTTCTCGTACCCTAACAGTGGGTGCGGGTCGTGACACATTTTTAGTGGTGGCCCATGCAGGTCGAGTTTATGTAGTGGTATTCGAACTAGAGTACCACTACAGCCTGCAGTAAGAATAGGATATATTTTTGAAGATACTCAATCACAATTAGGATCCCTTGAGAGATTCCTGGGACGACCCTTGAAAATCTTGTTTAAGTTCGATTTAAAAACTCTCTTTTTCTTGATTTGATTTATCTTTACTTTCTGTTGTTGAATTTGATTTTGATGTATTATTATTGAATTTGAGTTTGTATTTATTGATTTTGATGAAGATTGTGGAATTTTGAATCTTGATGTTAGCTGTAGCATCCGAGTTTGTAGTTATATGATTTGAAGGATTTTGTTCATTTTTGGATTTTGATGTTCGTTGATAAATTTGATTTTTTTGGTATTCATTTGATTTAATTTAATTTTTGGCAAGATAAAATTATATGGGCTAGGTCATCTAAGTTATGGAAATCTTGTCTTCTATAGTCACATTAGCCAGCATGGTGAGGACATATAGTCTGACTTTGGATAATTTCTCGGGTGTAGAAATTTAAGGTTTTGCAGCCAAGCTAGCGGCATCGCAAAAATGTTAAATACCATGATTCTAGAGGTATGTGCATAAGTCGAGGACTCTGTGATTATCGTAGCCTTGCTTACTAGTATGACGATGATTTAGAGTACCATGATTTTGGACAGACGTATATGGTTATCAGATTGTACCTTAAATGTTTTCGAACATGTTTTGCTACTTTTGTTTCAATCATTCAAAAAAAAAAGAATTATGTTATTTTGTTTGTTTTGTTTCTCATTGTTTACTTAGGAGTACGTGTGTAACTTCTTACCATGAAATTCTTCTTAATACAATGAATCGATGATTTTGCTAGACTTTATCGTAGATTTGATAATTTAGCTCTGGGTTTCAAAATGGTTCCTTCTTTTAAACAGATAAGCAAAACAAATTTTATCGTTATTTCTTTCTTGCTATTATTTTTGTATTAAATAAATAATTAAACTGTCTTGATTACGTCAATCACCTGCTTGCAATATTGGTAGGAATCTAAATGTTGCTCTTGACATGGAATTTGATTTTTTTATATTGGGACATGGGGATATATATATATATATGAATATGTATAGTGGACCCTTTCCTGACACTTATGCATACTACACTTGATTTTCACCTATCTGAATACATATTAATGTCGTTAATGTTTAAATTTTCAAAATCCTACTATTCTGCTTTTCTGCTTTTTCCAGCTTAAATTCGTAATTCAAATATAAAATTTCATGATAATAGTTTTATTTATATCACTGCACATGTATGTTATACATAGGGTTTCGATTCAAAAAAATTTGGTTGAATTTGTGTTGAATTTGTCAAATCCGAGACTGTGTGCATATTAACCCTTAATACTGGATTTTTAAATGTTAGTTCAAATTATTTTTTTAATGTAATATTAAGAGCTGTATACATTGTTGTATATAGGGATATAATATTAGGCTTTATATTCTTACATGTTAGGTTGTGATAAACATTGAGTTGGTTTTGATATTCGAATTTCTCCAAAATCCTGAAACTGAATGCATGTTAACATTTTTTTTCATTGATTTTCATGTTTAGTTCAATTTCAGATTAACATGTAATATTGAACTGTATGCGTAGATAAATGTATGGATAGTATGTTAGGGTTTCATTTCTATCATGTTAGGATGTATTGGGAGCATTGAGAGTAGTTATGATGTTTCAAACTCCTAAATTTTGAAATTACATTATGTTAATATTGCACTGGTTTAAATGTTAGCTCATTTCAGATTTTGTATGTAAATGTTGAACTAAAACTGGATTTAACCTTTCAATACTAAGCTATAACCCTGTACAAGGACATACACACCCTAACTTAGTATACACTGTCATGTAACCTAATCCTTTTCCCTCTATGTTATGTACATATATCTATATAGATACATATAGAGCTTAGGCATACATGTTATAATTATATAGATACATAACTAAGTCTCTACCTTTATATATATATAATATATATTATATATATATATATATATATATATACTATATATATATATATATATATATATGGTTAGCTTCATGCTACTATGAGTAAATAAGTTGCGTATTATAGATTGTTTAACCCAATATGCCATGATTAGTGTAACTTGATAGCGTTGTTTTGAAACCCAATTTCTCATATACAATTTCATGTATATTTCACCTACACACATGCCTACTATCTAACCATATGAACATGTCCGCATAACCTTATATAATGCTAGTTTTCCCTCTCTAAAGCTCTCTATATTATATATTGTGATTGGATTTCAATGTAATCGACTTTCGTTAATTAAACTTGTGATTTTGATTTTCTTGGGATAGTACCCATTTTAGATGATTGGTAGTTACCTTTCTTTATTATTTTTTAATGAGTACCAGCTTTCATATAGGATGGTAGACTGTCTTACAGTTTTGATGGTTTGTTATTTTGTAACTTTTTCTATTTTAGCACCCTGGATTGCTTGTGTGTTTGATACCCTATGACCGTTTTGGTTAGTATGACTAGTATACCTAGATGAGACTTAACTACCACCGTATGCCATGACCCTGTATGCCGTTCTTTTTTTTGATGGTATGATTTGTTTAAGTTCTGGGAATTGATTCGGGTTGATTTTTTTTTTAATTTTTCTGATTGATTTAGTTTTAATAAATGATTTATTCTGTTATTATCTTTAAGTGTACTTTTTCGTGCCTTTGATATTTGGAGTGTCAGGGATGTTCAACTCTGGAAATCTTCTTCACGAGTTTTGGAGTGGACATGATTACCTTCGTGATGGTATATAGTGTCCCACTCAGACTTGTTCCCTTGTGCTCTTTTTGCTTCGCAGAACTTCGGGTCGAATTAGGCCATTTGATCATTAATTATTTACTCTTTTCCTTGATCATTTTTAGCACGTTACCGTGACTTTTCATTTGGGAGCACAAGACCAGTCAGTTTCTTGAAACCAACTCATCATGCATGATCTACTCGAGACGCTCGTCACCCATGTCCTTCGTGTCCCACTCAGACACGCCATTTTGTGCTCCATTTGCTTCGCACAACTTTCCCGATACGTGACCCGATTTTATTTCACCCCATGGCGTCACATTCATTTTCCAACTTGATTTGTGGGTCCCCTGTCGACCAAAACCTGTCAGCCCCAACTATGGACATGGCCCACATTGAGCCTACTACCCGTCCGACACTTGTGTCCTATTTATTGGAAACCCCATGTGCTACTTCATTACCCATGATCATCAACACCTAATTTTAATTCGATTTTTGCACAATGTCTAATTTTGACCCAATCCGGCTCCACCAAGTCCAGCCCAGCTCCATGTTATTCTCCATCATAACACCCTCATATTTTCTTGCCCAAAAAATATCAAGTACTCTTCTACCTATTTTTCTATATTTTAATAAGATTTTTGTTGATTTGAATCCATTGGAATTACCTATTTTTTCCTCTATGTTCAATCATAGCCATTGGATAATCTAACTAAATCCTCACCACAATTTCCCTCACTTTTCCCACACTCTCACTAACTATTCCCCATAGCCGGCCCTAAATCTAGAAATACTTTTCTCTCTCCCTTTCACTACAATTATCTCATCTCTTTCTCTCTCTCCCACTCTATTCTAACTTCACCAAAACAAAACCAACCGCAACATTAGCAGCCCCATGGCCAACCCGACCCCCCTCACTCCCTAGCCGTGGCTCCGGCCACCCTGGCCGAGCGTGGCCGTCGACCACCAGCCCATCTCCTCATCCTCTTCCTTCCTCCTCCTCCAATGTATTAGCCGCCACCATCACCATCCTTTCCGGCCATCACCACCCGAGCCACCACCACCACTCCTTAGCCACCCCAGCCGACCACCCCCACGTTCGCCGTGGCCAGGCTGGCCGTCCCTGCGCCGTCGCGCCGCCTGGCCTGGCCGCGCCACCGTACAGCAGCATCGGCCGCATGCACAGGCGCGTACGTGCGCGCCGCGGGCCGCCGTCGTGCACTGCCGTACAGCCGCACGTCGTGGCCTTCCTGGCTGTGTGCCCCACTCCGACGAGCAGCCCCCTGACGGCCACCGTCCTCAGGGATGCGCCGTCGAGGCGATTCGTGCGTTTTGCACGACGTCCTGTCGTGACGAGCTCGGGAACGAGACTGAAATCGCATTCCATCGCAGCAACTTCGTACGTTTTTTCCCGGGAATCCGACCGTTGGATCAGCATTTCTTTGCTCCGTCACAATCTCGGTATATCCACCTTCATCCCTGTCAATTTTCGTCCGTTAATTTTATCGTTTGATACATCAAAACCGGCCACCAAGTTGACTGTTTAAATTGTATTAAATTTGGACAGTTTCGCGGGGCCAACTTCGTCAGCTTGTATATCCTCCACCGCAGCTCCTTTTGGTGTGCTACCAGTTCCTGTGCGAAGCTGGTATAACCCTCTTACTACCCCTCCAGTTTCATTTCATTGTGAGCTTGTTTGATTGGTTGAATTCGAATCCAAAGTTGGCCGTCCGAATTCGTAATTTCCAACTTGTAAAATTCTATTTTTGAACACGGGACTCCAGATTTTATTTCTGACACAACCATTAGACTTGTGGCGTCGTTCTGGCATGTTTTTATATAAAATTTGTTAGATTTGGAGAACGTAGGCCCTGGCACGCTTTTCGGTGCAAAGTAGATCCCACATTCTGGGTCGACGAAACTTTTTGACGCCGGCTCATCGGAATCCAATTCCGGATATACCGTTGAGTTCGTATCGTCATTCTGGACTCGTTGACATATAATTTGCTAGGTTTTGGTGGACATTGGATCCGGCACGTATTTCGGTGCAAGTCGGATACCAATATCCGGGTCAACGGGTCATTTTGAGATCGGTTCATCGGATTCCAATTTTGGAGATACCGTTGAGTTCGTATCATCATTCTGGACTCGTTGACAGGTAGTTTGCTGAGTTTTGAGAACATTGGCTCCGGCATGCATTTCCGTGCAAACCGGAATTCCAAGTTCTGGTCAACGGACCAAATTGAGATCGGGTCAACGGAATCCAATTCTGGAGATAATGTTGGGTTTGTATCCTTATTCTGGTTTTGTGGACATATAATTTGTTATATTTTAGACTTGTTTTCTTGCACGTTTTTCGGTGCAAAACGGCTCACACAGACACCGTTTTGACCCGAAATTACCTTTTTGCCCTTGTGTCCAAATTGGACCGTTGGGTAGGCTATCCTAGCTAATTTGACCATTCTAGACACGTTGGCGATGTTTATTTCATCGTCCGACAATGTTTGTTGATAATTTCTCTGAGTTTAACCTTTTTATAATTAATTAATAATTAATTCTTATAATGTTCGTATTTCGGGATTAGTACAACGAAACTGAGCTCAGTCAATTCCAGTGATCTCACATCGCTAAAATTGACAAGATGGCACGTGGATCACTATAATAAGATTATCAACTTTACAGTTGATCATCTCATCTCGATTTGCGTGTCGTAAGTTTCGACGTACGAATAACGAAGTACACTTTATATCTTTTAATTAGACTAGAATTGACCCTGATTGACCAAAGTTGACCAGTTGACCCAAAGTCAACTGTAAGTCAACACTTGACCTAGTTTGACTAGATTATTGGCCGGAGTCGACCTAGAGTTGTTTTGACGTAGAAGAACCTAGGATAATGTAGATTGATTATAGAGATTCATTTATTACAACTTGAACACCTTGTAACATGTGTTGCTTTAAATAGGACTGTGTGGCTTCAGTTGGACCCCCTATACTTATCAGCTATTCAGGTTATCAGGCTAGTACATTCTCTGATCATTTCATATCCTGCTTAGAATTATATTCCTGCTTTAGATTACTATACTTGATGCTGTCACGACATTATCACGGATTAGTACTATACGGATCTCTTTATGCGATGTTATCCCCCTCGGGAGCATCGGACATTGTGTCATGTGCGTTTCACTTTTATCATGTACTCCTGTGCTTTCACCATACATGTATACTCTTGTAAATCTTGTACTCTCATATTCACAGGGCCTTCATGTATACTATCATGTGCACCCTTTCAAGGGCCCCATGTGATATCATGTACAATAACATAACCTACTTAGATCCTTGTGTATTGATTGAGGAAAACGAGGGAGTGCTAGTAGTCATGTGAACAATTCTATAGTAGTGTAGATCATGTACAACTCTTTAGTGTAGATCATGTACAAATCTGTCCCGTTCACATGTGTTATCCTGTACTCTACATCACTAGCCACTGTTAGTTCTCTATTTATAGTAGATATTTCTATTATAGTTCTCTCTCTGTTTACATACTGTATTTCTTCAGATCATGTATCTTACTTTACTGCATTATTATATTTTCTAACCTGCTATAATTTGTTGAGATGTATTGTGCTCGCTCCTGTCCTGACTGGACCTGTTGATAAATTTTACAGATAGCCTGGGATTGCCTGCTAGCCTAGAGGAGACACAGTAGAGGTTGTTTAGATAGTAATTTCATTTTGTCTGGAGTTGTATTTACTTTGTGGATTACTGTATTTGAGTTTTGAGATGTATTTCTGGGTTTATGTATCTTAGACACTTAGACTTCTATCTCCTGTATCTCTTTTGGATTTTATGTTTTATCTATCTTTATTATGATCTACCTTAGATGTGATTGAGACTGTATCTGCTATGTCACCCCATTCAGGGAGTATAACTGCTTAGCATTATATTGTTAGATGATGTGACCTAGGACAGCGTTCTGCCGCCGACACTGCAGCGTAGGCTGGGCATTGTTACGTTCTCGTACCCTAACAGTGGGTGCGGGTCGTGACAAAGATCATCCAGACAGACACGGACTAGCGTTGTCACTGTCTTATTATGTTGAGAAGATGATCACTCATTACGGGTATCAGGATCTTCCAGGGATTGATACGCCGTACATGTGATCTGAAGCTGAAGCCTAATTCAGGAGAAAGCGTCAGGCAGCTGGAGTATGCAAGCGTAATCGGGAGTTTGATGTATGCTACTACTGCCACAAGGCCTGACATAGCTTTTGCCGTGGGAATACTGAGTCGTTTCACGAGCAACCCAGGCATTGAGCACTGGAAAGCTGTGAAACGGGTTATGAGATATCTCAAGAAGACTCAGACATATGCACTGTACTACAGCGGAGATCTACCGGTAGTGGAAGGCTTCAGTGATGACAGCTGGTGCTCAGAGGTAGAGAGCGAGAGGTCCACAGGTGGATTCATTTTCACAATGGGTGGAGCTGCTATATCGTAGAAATCGAAGAAATAGACCATGCTCTCGCGGTCATCTATGGAATCTGAGTTCTTTGTACTTGATACCGCAGCCGAGGAAGCAAAATAGCTTCGGGAGCTCATGTATGATCTTCCAGTGGTTGGGGCACAAATATCGACGATACCGATATACTGCGACAACCAGGCGACTGCGACGGTGGCATCAAATGACCTCTTCAACGGGAAGAATAGGACTGTGCGGCAGAAGCACATGTGTAAAACCCCTAAGTTTTTAAAGTTTTATTTTAATATCCTTTATGGTATTTTTGTGGACTTTTAAATCAATATTTGTTAAATATTTTGTAGCAAGATAAAAGCTAAAATATAGATAATATATATATATATTATAATATATATATAATAATATATATATATATATACATTTGCAAAAAAAAAGAAATAGAGAATTCCTCAGGTAAACAGTACCCTGTTTGCCATTAAATATCAAAAACAGGTATTACAGAAACACTAAAATTGATTGCAAACTCGCTTGTACAAAAAAAAGCCTAGAAAGAAATCCTAGGAAATAATCTAAGTACAATTGTTTAGCTTTTGATTCTCGAGGGGGTGACGGTGGAGGCTCGGAAAAGTATATCAACTCTGCCTTACTCCTTGGACTATCCGACGCAGTCTTTAGCGCTTGAAGAAATTGCCTTTCAAAGGTTGCCAGCCTTGGATTGCCAACCATTTGCATGGGTGTGGTGCCCTGCTATTTATAGTAATTTTGAGATGAAGGATATTTTGAGCCGCATAGATGGCCACATGGCAAATTCCCGGGCCACATGGCCGTAATCATGCCTCGAGACTCGGTCTGTGACTGATAGCTGGGGATTTGTTAGGATTTGTTGTGATTTGTCGTTGTAGCAAATCTGAGTAGTTGAGACCTGGTCAACTTGTCATGTGCATGTCACTACCACATTTTTAGTTTGAGGGTATTTTTGTCATTTTTGGGGTTATTTGAATTTATTAGAATTTATTTGAATTTATGGGAATTTTTAGGATTTATTTTGGAATTGTTTGAGTGAAGGTTGACTAGGTTGACTTTGACTAGCAATGACCTTAGTAAACTAACCTAAGAGCTAACCCTAGTTGAGTTGGACTTGGTTAGGTCATGCAACCCTAGTTAGACTAGAGTTGACCTATGGTTTAGTTATTTGACTCAAGTTAGGACATTAAGTCATAAGCCATGACTTATGGTTGAACCAAGGTTTAATAACTTAGCCATAGTAGTCCATTAGCCATGTGAACCTAACCATAACCCAATCCCTAGTTGGCCGGCCACCTATACCCATCCTTGGGATTCCCACTCTATAAGTATCCTCCTAGAAATCAGGGCTAGCCTCTTAGGAAGAACAAAGCTTTGGAAAGAGGTGAGTTTCCATCTTCATAAATCCCTAGAAATTCCATTTTAGCTCCATTTTCCCTCAAACAAATTGCAATAGGTTTTAAATTAAGTGTTCTTGCTGTTGTTATATATTATTCTCAGATTCAAATCAATTTGGAGAAGTTTGCTAGCAAGAGGAACCCCCCCATTTGAGACTTTTCTTGCATTTGGTCACCTATAGGTAAGTCTATGTAAACTCTATTAAATTCTGAATTTCTGTGCATGGAGACCTAGATCTAGGTGTCCCCTAGCTAAACCTAAATTTTTGTGTCATTTTGGACCCATTTCGTGTCCGTATCGAACACGTATCCGACCTAGGTTTAAGGTGTTTGATGAAATGCCCCAATGGGCATTTCATATTGATTTTCGAATTGTGTTTAAATAGAAATTATTATTTTGATGTCGCTTACACGTTTGTAATTGAGTGAGGTGATTTTGGTCTTGTGTCATGTCTGTTTGGACACAGGGACACATCCGTGCGCGCTCGGGACTGCCTGTCCTGCTGTTCGGGGGCTGTACCGGACACGACACGCGGACAATGGACACGAGATTCGATACACCCCATGGGGCAGTGACTGAAATGCCACGTGTCAAGTTTCAGGGGCCCATGTGGCGTGTCGAGGGAGTAATCCTCATTGCACTGAGTTTGGACTGACAGTTCAGTCGGGTTTATTCGACACTGATACGCTATTCGTATCTCCTCTGGACACGTCGAGGACACGATTCAGGGTGCCCTAGTCCTAGCCCTAGACCTACTCGATACTGGGACACGAGCACAGGGTCTGTGTCGTGTCGTGTCACGTGCACGAGCTCAATGAACACGTGTACGACACTGTTTTTCCCACACTATCCAGTTTTATATTCCTGTGTTTAAATTCCCATTTTAATTAGTTTAATTCATGATTTTATTTGCTAATTAGATCCTAAATATATTGTATAAACTATATTAGATTAGAGATTCATATTAGAATTGGTTTTATGTGTGTAACTGGATTCGAATTTGGGATTTCTGTGTGTTTTCTGATACCTTCATGATACACTGTTCTTTCCCGAAATTCCTAACTTCAATCCCAGTTTTAATGTTGTTCTTACTACTAATTACCCCCCCATATGTTTGATAGTTCCTATTCGGCTTAGGTTTACAATTCAATTGGTTTTGTGGTATGTGAATGAATTTTGAGCAGTTGTGTTGGATTCAAATGTTTTAGGACTGAATTGATCTTCTTTCCTTTTCGAACTGTAGCTGAGCAGTTTTCCTAATAATCTGAATTGGTATTTCCCTAATAAACTGAAATTGATATTGTTTGGTTATTTTCAGAAAGATGAAACCTGGGTTTTGTTTCAACCTGAGAACTGAGATTTAATTTGGGATATGTATGGACTGAACTGGGTTCAGTTTCTTTTAACTGAGATTATAAATTGATTTTTTCCTTTCTTTTTCTGTCCAGAATTTGGACTGCTCACTGATTCTCTCTATACACTGAATTGATATGCAATGGGTTCCTTCCTTTCTCTTTCTTGTTATATTTTCAGTCCTCAACACTCACCTCACTGTCCAGTTTACACACACACACAAGCACTCTCTCTCACTCATAATCATGTATACACACACACACTTTTACTCTTCATATACACACACAGCCACACTCTCACACTCACTGTCCAGTTTACACACACATACACATTATCACTCACCCTCTAGCACTCATTCACTCTCTACACACATGTTATGTATCACCCTTCACACACACACACACACACACACACACACACACACACACACACACACACATTCCTCACTCACTCTCTACACCACACACACACATATACTTTCTCTATTATATCATGAATGCATATTCATATATGTAATATGTATTATGTATATAAATAATCTATTTATGTATATATTATATGTGAGTTCTATATAATGTAGTGTGTGGGTGATATGTATATAGTTAGCCCATATGTGTGTTTTTATATTATATTATAGCTATATCATATGTGTAATATATATTAGA
Source organism: Iris pallida (assembly GCA_029216955.1). Lineage (NCBI taxonomy): Eukaryota > Viridiplantae > Streptophyta > Magnoliopsida > Asparagales > Iridaceae > Iris > Iris pallida. Next base: position 47,483 of record JANAVB010009657.1, read on the forward strand.
TATATATTGGCATGTGTTATGTGAATGGTTGGTTCATAGGCATGGAATAGCCTATGGCCCATGGATGAGTCTGTGTGCCAGTTTAGAGTCTAGATTCGACTTGTGTAGCCCTGTTAGACCTAGAATAGACTAGTTAGACCTAGAATGACTAGTTTGACCTAATTTAGACTTGGTTGACCTAGTTTGACCATAGTTGACTTAGGTTTGACTTCTTGGTTGACCAAGGTTGACCAAGAGTTGACTTTGGCCTAGATTGACCTAGAATCATGTAGAATGCATAGTAGGACTTCATTATACCATTTTAGACTTGTTGTGACCTGTGCTGTTCTGATTAGGAGACAGACACCTCTTCTCGGACAGTACATTTTAGTTGGACACTCAGATACCAGACGAGTACATTCTCTGATCATTTCATATCATGCTTAGAATTATTTCCTGCATTAAATTACTTTACTTGTTACTGTCACGTTGGTCACACGAATTGGTACTATATGGATCCCTTCTTGAGATGTTATCCTTAGGGAGCATCGGGTACTACATGTTCTGTACGTTTCACTTACATGGCGTATCACTATGCTTCATTGGTTCATTGATCACTTGTGACATATACTCTTATGATCACAGAGTCTCCTTGAATCCTTATCCCATTTACTGGGTATCCTAGAATCTCCTAGAATCCCCATTTATGGGACATCCATGTATCACCCTTCGGGGGCCTTTGCATGGAATCATAACATAACCTGGTTGGATCCTTGTGTATTGATTGGGGGTACGGGGGAGTAGTAGACATTTGAATAATACCCAAGTAGTATCTCATCAGAATCTTTCCATAGTGTCTCATCAGAATCTCATATGCCATTTACATGTCTATATTGTACTCTGACTCACTAGCCACTGTTAGTCTATATTTATAGTAGATATTTCTATTACAGCTCTCTCTCTGTTTACATACTGCATTTTCTTCAGTACCTGTATCTTACTTTACTGCATGATTATATTTTCTAACCTGCTATGAACTGTTGAGATGTACTATGCTCGCTCCTGTCCTGACTGGACCTGTTGAAAATTTACAGAGGACGAGGAGGAGGCCTGTGTGGATACCTTCTACGGGGCAGCCCTAGATGACACTTGCGAGCTGGACTCTCACGAGGACCCAACTCTAGCTGAGGACATCACCCCCATTGCCTAGACTAGGTTAGTTAGGCCTTATCTTATTTTATGTTGTCTTGAGACTGTTTAGCTAGACTTTACTTCTGTTCAGAGATTTTGAGTTGATATATTCTTTCATATTCAGTAGCTGAGTTTTGTACTCTGAGTATTTGCTGGGATATTATCTTAGACTACTTTATCATCTGTATTTTCTTGAGTTCTATATCATATCGTGCTATCTCTTCCTTAGTTGTGATTGAGTTTATTTACTGCTATGTCACCCCCACTCGGGAGTATAAACTGTTTAGAGTTATATTGTTAGATATTGTGACTTAGGACAACGTTCTACCACCGACACTGCGGCGTAGGCTGGACGTATCCACGTCTCGTACCCTTACTCTAGGGTACGGGTCGTGCCACATTTTTAGTGGTGCCCCATGCAGGTCTAGACTAGAAGTGTAGTGGTATTCGAATTAGAGTATCACTACAGCCTGCAGTAGGATATAGGACATTAATTTTTAAGGTACTCAATCACATTAGGAAAAATTTATTTTATTGCCATCTAAATCCTTATTGTCAGCTGATCCTTTTGAATTTTAATTGTTAGTCTTTGTTATTTCGCTTCTTTCTCAGAAATTGATACTCTTGTTCGTCTATCTTCAGGATGGTAGAGACTCGATCGCAGCGTACCATTCATGTGGATGCTATAGAAGGGACTGCTACCTCTCAGCCAGTAAAGCAGGGCCAGGGGACTGCAGCTCCTGCCACTGCT